>CM037851.1:278592567-278644820 GCA_021234595.1 Delia radicum | reverse complement strand
CCTATACGAAACTGTTTTTTTCTACAAAGAGTGTGTCAGGACTGGCTACCTATGTAAGACTATGACACGTAACATTATTTCTTAGCTAGTCACACCTTGGAGAAATTGGAACACTAAACACAGGGAACAGCATGTAATATTACCTTTTCCATTCCATTGCGTTCCGTGTTACATTTCACTTCCACTTGCTTCCTTGTCAAATCTATTTGATTCTTGTTGCCACAGGAATGACAACTTTTACTAGATTTGTTATAAGACACGATTTATCAAGTCACGAGATAGGTCCTTTGAGAGCAATTGCAACTTCATTTCCCGTATTTCATTAAATCTCAGAATGAAGGGGAACGAGTTTAAATTGGAACAATAAACACGGGGAATAAATTAAGCATTGACTGTTCTTTCCATTCCGTTCTTAGTTTCATTTGTTAAGTGTTTCAATCGGTTTCTGTTAAAATCTTTTGTGTTTCTTGTGGCCACATCAATGACAATTGTACTAGTTCTTTGAGAATACATGCGTTAACCAGTCACGGGATATGTGGAATATGGCCTGTTCCATTTAATTTCGTTTTGTGTGTGTCTGTGTTCAATAAATTGCTTATTGTTTAGTATGATCAGGAGGCTCAGAGAGCCATTTTCATTTCTGTCCAAAAATTCAACACTGTGACTATTTTTTTTTCTCTAGACATATTTACTAGTAAATAAAGTTTTCCCCAAACTTTGAAGTATGTTTTGTTATTCGAAAATGTATTCGTAATGGCATTAAAACTGAGGCCTTTTTAGAAATAGTAGTTGGTTTTAGTAAAAAATTGTATATTTCTACCCTATGGGAATTTAGACGAACTGCAACTAAACCGCTCCATTTATCTGGAATGGTCTTGTCCCTTTTACATGGCCTTGTCATATGAAGGGAAATTAACCTCTTGTAAGATGTCACAGAGCTATCGTTGGATTGGTCACTAAATTTTCTTCAAATAAATAGTCCTAGATATGTCCAAGGAATCGACACTGGATTAACCTAGGATATGTCACAGTACTATACTGTGACATTCCCCTTACCAAGAAATTTGTTTTGGTTGGGGATTATTCACTCCGCTAGAATTATCCTGCTAACTGATTTGTTATATTGGTTGCTGGTTTGGTTCTTGGTATTTTTTTTTTTTAACGAATGGCTACTCCTCAATAAATGTATTATTCTTGGTACCAGCTTACTAACAACGATGTAAAATTTAAAAGAATCCACGATTTGAACTTCTATATATTCACAGGTTTAGGTTTTGAAAGCAAGACGATTTGGATTTTTAAAGATTCACGATTTCGCTTTTAAAGATCCGTTATTTGCATTTATTTTTAAGAATTTCACAATTTGCACTTCTAAAGATCTATGATTTGGACTTCTAAACATTTACGCTTTGGACTTGTAAAGATCTACGATTTTCATTTTTACAGATTTATAACTAAAACTTCTAAAGACCTATGATTTGGACTTTTAAAGATCATCTATTTACTTCTAAAGATTTACGATTTATGCATTTCTAGAACAACGATTTGGTATTTTACACAACCACAATTTGGGCTTCTAAAGTTAAAACGATTTGGACTCCCAAAGTTCCACAATTTGGTCTTCGAAAGCCTCAATATTTAAACTTCTCAGGACCGATGATTTGAATTTCAAAGAATTCACTATTTCCACTTCTTAAAGACCTAGAAATTGAAATTTATTAATGTAAGAGTTTTATTATAAAATCTGGTAATTTTAGCAAGTTCTCTCTGTACCGTAATTTTTAACAAATTTTTAGCAGCTGTTACTGTCTCTCCACTCAAAAAAGCTTTACAGGCACTACATGACAGTTGTTCGTGTATTGTAATCACTAGTTGTTATTTTTTAACTGCAATTATAGTAGTTTTTCTATGAAATAATACAAAAAAAAAAACTATTATGGCTATTAGTTAAAAAAAATACACTATTTGAACCCTTACAGAACCTACTATTTTTGGACTTCAAAATATCCATGATTTGGATTTCGAAAAATTCACGATTTGAATTTCTAAAGACCCATGATATGGACTTCGGAAGATACACATAAATGAATTAGTATTTTAACTAACTTATTTCCAAACGTGTATTAAACAGTCTACACCTAAAACCCATGTTAAAATGTGGTCATTATGAAAAAAATATATTGTATACACATGAAAACCGCCATACATGGCCATACCATACAAAACATAGTCTGCAGCAACAACAACACCATTATAACAACGAACACAGAGACAAGAACTTTTAATATTTTTTTTTTTTGCCTCCAAAAGAACAAATAACGCGACATTAGCATCATTGAATGAAAACACCATAAAGATAGGTAGAGATAATATGAATGGACTGCACTGGACTACAAATATGTACAACATATTAATATGTAAAACAACATAAAAATTACAAAACAAACAACAAAACGTTACCGTCGATGGTGTTCTATTCTATTCCGCTGTTGTTGGTTGTTGGAGTTGTTCTATTGTTGACACCTATTTAATTTTTAGTGTTGTTATAGAAGTTTATGGATAGTTTTACATAAATTTGTATCTATTTTGTTGTTGTTTTAAATTCCCCCCCACCATGATATGTATGCAAATAGCAATGGGTTAAAGTTGTTAAGGGAAATCCACTTAATTTTCCTGAGTTTTTATATGTTTTAATGGTTGGATAACCGAACAACAACACCAACAACAACAAAAAAGGGAAATATTTGATTATGGTTTTCGATAGTATAAAGTTTATACACAAAAAATTAAAATTTGTATCCCTAAAACCAGTTCAAATTCAATAGAGTCGAGTACATATTCGTATGAGATGATGGTGACAATGTTGATGTTGTCCATGATGATGGTGGCAGTGTCAAATTTAGTATTAATAACATTTCCGTGTGTGTGTAGATTTGGAGTCTGGTCTGTTTTTGTCTATAGTGTCTGCTATGGTCATTAACGATAATGAAATAATGACCATTTCACACCATTTATAAAATGAGATGAGGAACTAAGAGCAGGCAGAACACAAACACACATACTATCAAGTCACTTGTGTCACACAGCACAGTGGGACGCATGCCAGAATTTTATACAAAAGTAGAATATGAGAGATATGGCTGTATTATAGGGGGTTACGACTTCTCGTCACGAATTTGGAATCAGAATTTAAAAATTAAAAATGGCGAACATAAATTTTAAAATTTGGATATACAGTTAAATCCTAATATAACGAATGATATATTGTCAGGGAGCCCATTCGTTATATCGTAACAACTTTTGTACTAAATCCACTGCACATTTAACAATTTTCAAAATGTTGAGTTTACTGAAATTGAAAAAGAAAACGGTAATAGTGGCTACAAGCCTAAGTTTAAAGGTTCTCTAACAAAATTATTTTTTTTTTTATTACGATTTTAAAAAAATTTTTTTGGTATATTATTCAATATGGCGATTTATTTATTTCATTAATTTTTTCGTGTTGTCTGATCTGATTGAATTTTTAACTATATAGTATTTTAGAAATTTTAGATTCAAAAGGGTGAGGGTGATACATCCCCCTCAACCGATAAAAAAAATATATATAATACTACACAAAATTACTTAGAAACGTGCGCCCCGGTAGGCTAGTTGGTAGCGTGCTGGCTTGTCAGTGCGGGGGTCGTGGGTTCGATTCCCACCAGAGGCACTGGTGTGTTTTCGCTACAACGCACCGAAAGCCATAGTAGCTAGTGCTCGGTTAGGGTAATAGTATATAATTTGTAATTATATGATTATTAATTAATAATAAAAAAAAAAAAAAAAAAAAAAAACTTAGAAACAAAACGTAGACTTTTTGGCAAAAGTTCTATTGCCAATTTGGCACAAAAAATGCCAAAAAATGGCATGCCAATTCCAAAAATGTCTAAAAATAACCGTTCTCAGCTAAAAATAACCTGGATTTGGTAAGCAGTAACTACATTTGTATGCTTCCAAAACAGCGCTTCACAGCCCTGTATACAATAAAGCAAGGGAAGGCATTCTGTTGTGCTTTCCAAAATGCCTTCTTTGAAGCAGTGAATAATGCTTACAATGAAGCAATAAATAATCCATACCATGAAGCATTAATGTTGTCAACATACAAAAAAAAGCGCTTCTTAATGCCTAAGAAGTCATGAATTTATTGCTTCTGAGAGCACATGAAAGAAGAGCTTTTCACCTGCTTAAAAGAGACATACCAAGTGCGACATCACGAACAAAAATCATGCCTTCTGTTTTTTCTTGGCAAAGCTTAGTAATTAAATAATGCCTTCCGGAAGCGCTTCTGGGTAAGCAGTATTTTTTGCTGGGTTGATTTAAGAATTTTCATATAAAATATTTAATAAAAACATTAGCGAAGTAATTAGCGTTTATAGTGCTAAAGTGATATCGTAATTTTCATTGCTTTAATCAAAGTCTCCCGAAATTTAATTTCTACAAACATTTAAAAAATGTGTTTTTTTTTAATTTTTCTGCAACTTATATATAAAGGTTGGGTTTCATCTACAAATTTCAAATGGCGTATTATGGCGATGTTGTAAAAAAATGGGTTTTATAAAAGCATTGGAAAAGTGTAGATAGTGGAATTTAATGGCAAATGCCAAAAAAAAAGCTTCCACAAAAGATTTTATAGAATTTTTCTCAGATTTTTAAATTGGGGTACACAGAAAAAATCATCACCCTAAAATATCTAATAAAAGGCTTGATTTGAATTAAATTTGTTTCTAAAACAAATATTTAATTGAATCAATTAATAATTTAGGTTGACTATTAAATATATAAAACACATATTTTATTTTAGACATAATTCTCAAATTACTTTTTCATATAATGTATGTTAAATAGAAACGTTTCAGTATAAAATACCAAATGCATTCATTTGTAGTTTTACAACCAAAACAAGCACACATACAAATGCACAAACAGACACAGCATTACTAAAAACACATATGCATACAAACGTGTCGATCACACACTTTTTTGTTGAGTATCATTATGTTTTTTTAGATAGTTAATTATTGCTTATTTCTTTTTAATTTTCAATAAAAGTTTTAATTAATATTATCACTGCCATGATGGGTGCAAAATCAATTAAAATATTAATTGATTCAATAAATTTTTAATTAAAACCCGTTTTTAGTATTTTCTGTGTGCTGGGTCGTTGAAAAGAATTTTCCTATAAATCATATTTTTTTTTTGATTTCACAAAACTTGAAACTTAAATCACTATTCATAATTTCTAGCCTTCTAAAATCTTAAATTATAAATTTTGAATTTTCCAAATTTTAACATCAGAAATAGGCAATGAGAGATATTAAAAACTAAAACATATAGCTTTTCTAAAACTTCGGGTTCTGATGAGATCTTTAGCCAGATCGAAATACTAGTATCAACCTAGCTAATATGTTTGATTTGCTTTATTTTTGTAAATATACGGAGGTTGAAAGCTCGTTATAAATTGAAAATAACATAAAAATAATCTCGGTGTATATAAAAACAAAAAACTAATATAACTGTAAAAAATATTACTTGAGCCAGAGTACACACTAACATTTTTTTATATAAATAGAACATTTTTGGTCTTCAAAGTTTAGTAACGTCATGATGCTTGTTAGGAAAAGACCTAACCACGTGGTTGATTACTAAGAAGACAAGAATGGAGCAACATTGATTATTAATAGGTTTTTTGTTAAAGTTCTGCCTATTATATAGGCTCTAGCTTTTCTAAAACTTCGGGTTCTGATGAGATCGAAATACTAGTATCAACCTAGCTAATATGTTTGATTTGCTTTATTTTTGTAAATATACGGAGGTTGAAAGCTCGTTATAAATTGAAAATAACATAAAAATAATCTCGGTGTATATAAAAACAAAAAACTAATATAACTATAACCAGTTTCATTTTTCTATATAATATGAAATTTTAGCAATAAGTATATAAATTTTATGGTAATCGAAGTGGATATCAAATGAAAGGTATTTTCAAAACATTGTCTGCAGGTATAGCGGTTTCGATTTGAAAAATTCTGAATTTTTATATTTAATGTCATCAAAATGATACTTAAACTAATAGTTTAAGCCCTAAATAGTTTTGCTGAGTAGCCTCCAACTGTTAAGTACACTCATAGAAATAAACCTGTAAAAATAGCAGAAAAAGCTACTAAAAATTAGTTAAAAATTACCTTGCAGAAAAAACTTCTAAATTTTGCAATTTTTTTTTTTTTTGCTAAATACTAATAAAAAAAGAACAGTCAAAATAAATCTCTTAACTTCACAAAATTTTAGTTATATTCGATGTGAATTTTAGTTAATTGAAAATAGCATTTTACTCTGTAAAATTAGCAAAAATGTTTGCTATATTTACCCTCAAATTAGTAAAATGCTGTAGTATGTGTAGCATAAATTACCTGCGGTACTACCAGTGCAAGTTTTTTTTATGTTCGAAAAAAGCTAACAATGGCAAATCGAAAAACTTTAAGTGCATATTTTTTGGATTTTTAGTGCATATTTTAGGATTTTAAGTGCATATTTTAGGATTTTTTGGTGTATATTTCGATTTAAGTGCATGTTTAAGCTGCCCTGTTAATTACTCATACACTGTTTACCATGATTTTCATACAAAGGAATTTTCATATAAATGAAATTTTTGGTCGAGCTGATACCTTTTAAAAATGTTTTCAGACGTTTGTAAACCTATTCATGAGACCTGTTATACATCGTTGACCAGGTGAAAACCTCTGCTTTAAAAAAAAAAAATTATTGTAAATTTTAAAAAATTTCTAGAACAAATAAGTAAAAAAACAAAAAAATATATATAATAGTGTTTTTTGTATTATAACAACTTAACTTTGATAAATAATATCTAAATAGGTGTTTATGCTATGTTAAAAATTTTAATATGAATTAAAGATTATATTGTCGTTAATTAATAAAAAATAATGAAAGTAAAAAAAATTGGATCTAAATATGATTTTTTAAAAGCGCAAAAAACTAATTTCAAAATTTGACTTTTTTACAAAAACTCCTCCCACGACCCCACTTTCATTTCCCGGCGGCAAACTTGATAAAGAATAATTAACATTTTTTTTGTCTATAATATTACGTTTTAAAAAGTTAAGAAATGGGAGTGCCATTTTTTTCCCACGTGTGTAAACTTGAAATTTTGCTTGCAAATTGGTCATTTTCGATCAATGCTGGGTGTAGGGTGCATGTCCAAAATTAATAATACTTTCATTTAAAACTATTCTCCAAGCCTGTTCTGTTCGAATATATAAAAAAATATTTACTTTCTTCTATTAGATTATAAAAAAAAACGTATGAGTGAAGCTACTTTTTCTTAAAAATTTTAAAATTTTTTGACCTAAAAAAAACTTGTCAAAAAATTTAAGTTTCAATGTTCAAGATCACACAACTTTAAGAGATAAAATATTAACGTAAGCACGTTTTTATTAATCTCATCAAGCGGATTCAAAAAGTCTAAAATCATCGAATCGGTTCATAATTGTAGAAGTTACAGCATTTTAAAAGTTTTTTATGCTCGAGGTGGTCTACTTTGGCACCTTAGTGCTCACCCTGTGTTAACACAAGGTGACTTCAGAGCTAATTTTTCTAAAGCTATACTCCTCCTTAACGATTACATATACATTTGGTCTTAATCGGTCCAGTAGTTAAGAAGTTATATATTTATTACTACTTTTTTTTTGATTCACTCCACTGTGAACTGCAGATGTAACTGCAGCGTATTTGGAAGTATGCAATTCTGAAGAGGATTAGTTTTCAATGTATGAATCCTTTTCATTCTTATTAAAAAATATATTTTTTTAATTTAGTCAAAGTTTGTAGGCCACAATTTCGATTGAAAACTTTATTAAATTTTTCAATAATTTGTTTGTTGTTGGCATCTTTAATAGTTTCCTTAACGCAATCTGTAGCATCCAAACTTTCATTTATAGAGAGTCCTTTTGTTTCCAATTTGGTAATGCTCAAGCAAAGATATTCGAAATTACCATTTATATATAACCAGTACAATATTCCATACTGATATAAAACAAAATTACTTAATTTTGAACGAACGGTTTATTACAGAACATATATCATAGAAACGTTGATTATCAACGTTATTATTTTCAACGAGGTCAATATATATATATCCGAATGCCATTTCAATAATTTTTGGAATACCCAATAAGATTTTTGAAGATAGGAACGGGAAACGCAAAATAATTTGATTTTCAAGAATTCGCGAAAAAACGTGTTTATATTTTGCTTGGAAATACAGTAGAAACTTGATTCTTGCACGTAATGAAAACCGGGCTCGGTGCAAGTTTCGAGGTTGTCGCAAGTACCGAATATTAATTTCCCATACAAAATAAAAGGCACATACACTTGTTTAGAATCTAAGTTTAATATTTCAATTCAAAACACTTAAGTTCAACGCATTCGTATAACAGTAGAAACATATTTTATGTGGAATTAAAGAAATTTAAAATTTTTGTTTGTTTTGTACAATTGTACAAAGTCGCTTGTTCAGTACTACACTGCTTCTTAATCTCTGGAGCATCATAATATCGTCTAATGAAGCATTGTTTTGCTCCGCCCATTCTAAGCAAATATTGAACGCTGATATATATAATACAAAAATGTTGCAAGTATCGAGTTCAAAATTTTCGGATGTCGCAAGTACTGAGTGCGTAATGAACAATATTCCCATGTTGCAAGAATCGAGGTATGTGCAAGAATCGAGTTACTACGTATATGTGGCTTTTTAATAATTTCGCATAGTGTATATTAAAGCAAATATATAAACGATTAATAGCTGCGATTTCGGGTTCGCCATTTTGAATTTTAAATATTTGATTTGAGAATTATGATCAGCGACCACATGCTATATACATTTGACTAATAAAAATCAAATATTTCAAAAATTTTAAAATCATGGACGCTGTACTGGGTTCGCAATTTTTATTTTTCAAATTCTGATTTCTGATTTGAGATCCGAAAAATCCAAACTATCTAAGAGATTCACTTTTTATCTCTACTAGAGTTGTTTTACTAAAAATTATGACATTAAAATATAAGATGGTGTAAAAGTAAGATCTGGAGGCCATTTGTTTTAGTTAAATGTCTAAATCTGTAGGTAAATGATATATTTGGAAATACATTGTCATTTAAATTATTTAAGAATCCCTTGGAACATTATGGAGCTATTTTCTTTAATTTCAGATTTTTCAACAAAACACACTTTTTGAGGTAAAAATAAAAATTGCGCAACTTTTGTCATAGAAATTGAACTGTTTTTTTATTATTATTTTTTTTAGAACTAGTTTCAGCGTTATGATTTCAGATATTTTTTTGAACTAACTATCGTTAATTAATAAATTTTTTATTGTATTGTTATAAAACAAAAAAATTGCAAAAAAAATATGAAATTTTGACTTTAAAATCTCGTCAGCAAAGAACGGACTTTGGTACTTTTGGCCAAAAAATTAATATCCTTGCCCACTGTGCACAGATATAAAAAATCTACCATTCATATATAGAATTTCAACATCAGCCAGAACAACAATGACGTTATATGTACAACAAAATGACATAAATGATACAATTTTAGTATCAACAACTAAATTAATGTTGTTATTTGTTGTTGTTAAACATGATATTTGTTAAGGGAGTTGAGATACTGTTTTATAGTTGTAAAATACTGTGTTGTATCGTTGCATGTTGGACCGATGGTCGGTGAATACAAATAATAAGTAAATGCTACAATGTTTTTACATTTAAATTGACATTGATTAAAAGATGTTTAAGAGATTTGCAAAAAAATAAAAAAAAACTAGAAATATTCTTTTTATTTGGTTTTGTCGAACATTTTGTGCACTTCACAAAGTTACAAATCCTTGAATATTTTTTGTTATTACTTTTGAATTTGCAGATAAAATTGGCTAAACTGAAATTTATGGGGCGTTCTAAAAAAAAAAAAAAAAAACATAAAAAGTGGGCGGGTCCCCTCTAGAATTAAAACAGAAAATTTCTGTCTATTTGTCGGTTAAGGGGGATGGGTCCCAAAATCCGGTACGCGTAGTAACATACACGTGTGGGTACTCTAATGAAACGAAATTTCCTCAATATTTAAAAAATATATTATTTTTAGGATCTATGATATTTAGGGCCTCTATGCCGGTTGCCTGCAGCACTATTTTCGAAAAAAAAAATGGAAAAACTTTACTTAGCGAAGCTGCTAAACTGTATCACTAGCAGAAACCCCCTAAGTCCGGCCAAAGGCCAGACACGCAGAAAAACTTAAAAAAAAACACTAAAATACTTCATCTCCATTTTTTACTTAAAATAAACTTAAATACATTTGAGGGGGCACTACGTATCATGGATCATAAAAATAATATAATTTTTGAAATCTTGAGGAAATTTCATTGCATTTGAGAACCCACACTTAAATGGTTCTTCTCAACAATGTGCATACATACATTTAGGACTTAAAAAACTAAAATTTTGTGTTGGCACTGGCTTGTCAAAGTAATTATCTATTAATTAAATTAAAGACATAATAAAATATTTAAATTTAGTAAAGAATAAATGTGGATTTTCAAACTAAATGTTTGTAGTCATTTTCAGTGATATTCATATAGTTCGGTCGAACAAATATAGACTAAAGCAAAGGACAAGTACACACATCTTATGTAATAATCTATGTTTCCTTTTTCATATTGCATATGTTATGTTTGTGTTTCGTATCTAGAATTACTGTATTTGTCTTCCTTTAAAATAAGCCATAATTTAGACAACGTAAGTAGTTGAAAGGCAGTTGAAAGATAATTGTGCTATATAAATATATAATTGTTTCCATATATTTACAGATATTAAATGAATTCATGTTGTCAATGTGGGAGTATGAACATTTTTATATTTTGTAATGTATTGTAATACTACATTTATACTACAACTAAAAACTAGAAGTATTTTCTGAAAACTACTCGTTTTTGGCTCTAAGGAGTGATATCGAATAATTCCCGACACAGATTATCACTTATAACTTTTTATGATGTTTAAAAGTGAACTTCTTTTTGGATCAAGTTATCTTTTAAAAATTCATCAGATTATGTTCATCAGATTTTGTTTACAAATTGACTTTAAACAAAAAGTGAGGGCAAAAAAGGTAGCATTTTTACAAACAAAAACGTTGAATTTCTAGTACAGTGCTATTTTAATGTCATATAGACAGTCGCAATTAATTTTTAATTAATATGCATTTGACAAATTTAATTTAGAAAGGTTGTGGTTAAGAGGAAGAATAAATGTGCTTCTTTAAATCAGACTAGACTAGTTGTTCTGCCTTTTTATGGACATCAGTGATTTTTCATTTAAATTTTATTATTATTTGTGTCTTATAATTGTCAAACCTGCGCTCTTCTTACATTACAAACGTAACAATACCAAGTCATGACCGTTTAGCGATCACACCCAAGTATGACTTTGAATGTAATGCAGCTAAATTGCAGTTTTCTTTCCTATTAGCATTTCTGTTATTGTATATTATACTCAGAAGTGACCAACACTAACAAACACAAATATTCTATTTTTAGATTTGTGTTTATTTTTCTAATCTCTTCCGTCTTTATTTTACAACCATACCAGATTAACGTATGGTTTTTACGTTCAGTGTAGAGAACTTTGCGTTTATGTTGAGACATTGCCACAGTGAAAATGTAATAATGTATTTTTAGTACAGTATTATTTTAACATCATATAGACAGTCGCAATTAACTTTTTATTATTTCTTTCGAAACAAAATTTGTTTAATTGTCGAGAACTCAAGACAATCAATTGATATTACGATTCTTTTTAAATGATTAATGAAAGCTACAAAACAAGATCCCAATACTGGCACTTATTTTGGAAATGCTGAAGCTATCAATTAGGGCACAAACGAACTCCATTATTCACTTATGTTCAGTTTCCGTTTGAAAGCGAAATAATGAGCTGATCACTTCAATATTTTGCACGCATAACCTGACAACGTTCTTAAAGGTCACTTGACAAGATAAACAGTTCCGTGTAGTACACAAAAGTAGTTGTAAGTGAAAATATGTTGGGGTTTTTTTTCGTATATAAATGAGGTATAAATTATTTTTAAATGAATCACAAAAAAAAATTTAAGATTTTCAGCAAAAAAATTAATATATACTGTAATTTTTCTAGAAATTTTTTGAGTTTTTCTTTTAGTCTACTAATATTCACCATTATTTATTTTTTTTTTTAAGCGAAGCAACACTCAGGAAATTCTTTCTATTAATTAATGTGGTGCTTTCTTTGGAAAGGGGATCAAAGGGGCTTCAAACATGGCAACACCTTAGAATATTTGTTGCTCTCCACCTGAAGAAGAGTTGGCGAATTTACTGAAGCTTTTTGTTTCATAGCAATGATTCATTATTTTACTTCGGTTAAGTGCTATTGGAACAACGAAAGTGGGCGCTGCGATACATATGTGATAGAAAATTCATACATATTATTTTTCTAAATTGATATTGTTGTCACAGGGAATCGAACCAGGGACCATCTCTGTAACAGACAAACGCCCTAACCATTAAATCACAAAGTACCCTCCTGACTAAAATTTTGCTGACTCGGAAACATTTTTTGGTGACTTGACTAACTTTGTTTTTTGAGTGCGAGGCAGAGTAGTATTTTGTAAATAGTATACCGTTTTTTTCCCTTTGACATTGAGACCTTTTTTCTGTTTTGTCTTCTCATTATAATGAAATGGTTTCTTAGAATTAACTACACCATTTTCCTTGAGTTGTTTTGTATCTTTTTTGTGCAAATCGAACTCAAGGTGGGTTTTTCTTTTTTGCTTTTTCTTAGACAGTAACAAAGACAATATGACACCTGAGGCGCTGCGTTTGCATATACATAGATACTTATGGATGGGATACACATTCTAGCAGATATATTTACTTTAAAATCATAGACAAAATTTGATTATGTTATTCTTAGGAATAACGAAATACAAAAAACCTACACAAATTTCTTGAATAACAAAAAAGAAACAGTTAAGTAAACTTTTGTTCTAATTTTTTATAGGTTAGATTAAATTTCATATGACGTCAATTTTAGTGACATATTGAGACTAAGAAAATGATGGGATATAGTAAAAAATCTTGGAGATACAATTACACTGGTGTATAACAGATCGGTTGTGACTACCGAATTTTTAAGGCAATCGGTTCAACTCTAAATAAGTCAAAGATAAGTCACTGTCTACTAACAAAATATTTGAATTCGATATCGAGGGCCTATATTCAAAACCCTCTATCTTAAAAAACGCAACTTTTCAGGAGAGCTTGAGTTATTAAATTTCGGTATTCTACAATATTTTTTAAAGCAACTACTGAATCTCACATATAATTGGTTTTTAAAATGTTGCAGTTATTGGGGACTTTATGATAGATAGAGGGTTTTGCTTCTCAAAAATATTCAATGTTTATGTATGAAAATGATCAGATAGAGGGTTTGCATTTTAATAAAAATAAATTATTTTGATTTCATTTATGCCATTTGTCAGTTTTTAAGGTGATTTATTTAAGATAACGGCTAGTAATACAACATAAGATAAAAAATTAATAATAAACAATATAAAACAAAAAGTTATGTGTATTTTTTTTTTTTTTGCTTTTTTTAAGTTTTTTTGGTGTTTATCGTAAAAATAATGGTATTCCGGTGGTATTACGCTCTTCAAATCTTGCAAATTCTTCCACTTATTTGGCTGAATTGATAGTGGACCAGAATATAGAGGTTTTGGTTCAATATGTCCTGTGGCTATGTTACCATCTGGAAGATATAAAAGAGATCTTAAATTGGACACAGTAGGATCGATCTTTACTCGTCCTGGTCTAATGGAAGAAAAACGCATAAGTTTGTCATCGTTGTAATTATTAAAGAAATCATAATTTAAATATTCATGCATCAAACGGCTTTTTTACGAACTCATTGTTAATTTTAACAGTCTTTCTGACTTCTCTAGTAATTCCTGTTATCCGCCCATCCTCCATATCTTCATTTGATGATGCATAATGGACTGATATACGTTGCAAGGAATTAAAAGCCACTTTATTTTTCTGTTCACACAAAATATAAAAAGTTTATTATTAAAATTTATTATTAAATATCAAAAGTTTATTATAAAATTTTTTGACAATAATATCGTAGATGACACTTTAAAAGTAGACACTTTTTTTAAGCAAGTTGCAAGTTCAACCATTTATTTTTATGCCATGGACATTATATTTTACCAAAAACCAAAATTTAAAATATTTTCATTTTAATTCAATTCAGAATCGGCTTTCGCTATTTTAATAAACTATTAAAAAATGTAAAATTCATGTTCAGCATGCAAAAAAAATAGTAAGAAAACATGTATTGCAAGAAGATATTATTCCAAAAAAATATTATAAAATTTATTATTTGAAAAGATAGAGGGTTTTGCATTCAGAAAAATGAATTGCGTAAGATAGAGAAATAGCAAAAATGCAAATAAAACAGCAAAAAAAAATATTTTTGTTATGAAATTCACACCATACATGAGGGCTGTTTTACTGAACATTTTATCATCAAAAAGTAACTTTCGTGAAAATCAAAGATAGAGGGTTTTGAACATAGGCCCTCGAGATATTTTTGTCTCATTTTTCCAAAATAAGTTTTTAAAATTTTTCCACAGTGTACTATTATTTGAACGGAGTGAGTCAAAACTCCAGATTTTTCACTTACTCTGCTGAAATTAATTTCAGCTGCCCAATGCCATATTTAGGTGTTAATAAGTAGGGCTAAAAAAACCCGTTTTTATTTTAGTTTGTTTTCAAAATAAACTAAGAACGAATTCGGTATTAAATGCAATGTTATTTAAAGACACATACAATGCTGCCTACACAAATTGTTAAAAAATCTTAAATTTTTGTGAAAACAATCGTCAAAATATTAATTTTGAAAATGAGGAATCGTTTAAAAGTTGTCAAATAGTTTTCAAAATATTTAATAAGGCTTACAGTGCTTGGTTAAGTGGTCAGTGGAGCAGTTCATTAAATATAATTGACATCATTTAACCCACATCAATGGCAAATTATACTAGTTTCATAATATGTCCTACTTTAACAAGTCCCGTGATATGTTCCATATGTTATGTTATCAGGTTGATTGTATCATCTAAAATTATCATGAAACTTAAATAAAACATAATAATAAATATTACAAAACATTTAATTAAATGTTAAAGTGTTAAAACTGTTTTAATATTGCAGTAATAAAATGAAAAGGAGCCATTAAAAAGAGATCAAATTACAAACAAGTCATTTGTGTAAATTTTCTAAAATAAAAAAAAATAAAAATTTAAGTGCCAACAGCTCAGGCTTTGTAAAAACATTTGAACTTTTAAACAAACACCTCTGCAAATAAAATGCCAAAGACTTTAGTTAAATAAAACCAGAGTTAAGGCATGCATAATCTTATAGGATAAAGATCAGTCGGTGTGTGTGTGTTTGTGTGTTCAGGCTTAGCAAAGGAATTTAAGTGTTTATGTGGAAAAAAAAAAATCTGAAAAAATTAGCATGACTTACAGAAAAAAGCATTATTTAAAGAAAACTCCATTCAAACCAAATATTAGGGGGAGTCAAGAGTAACAGTGCTTTGTGAAAAAAAATTCGATTAGTTTCTAGTCACGATAAATATATTAATTTATGTTTAACCTAAAAGCACGGGTAATAAGTTGACAAAAAGGACTTCACAGAATCTATTGGTTTTGAAAAAAAAGTTGATATTTTTTTACAATTAATTAATTACAATTAATTAACCGATTTAACTGAACCGATCGTTTTACTTTGGTGTTCAGTTTCGGTTCAGTTTCAAACAAAAAACAAGAATTTTCGTTGATTTTAGTATAACCCAGCAAAAACACACCTTACCAAATATTGAGTCTAGTAATCTAAACTCGAAGGTTTGGACGTATTACCCTCTATATTATAATTCTAACTTGTTTTATATGAAATGTCCTCAAAGTAATGAGTTATGCATTACTGGCCGCCTTTAGATTAGGTTATATGGCACTATGCACCGCGACCAACTCAGGTCTTTTGTGCTGCCTAAAGTTACCCTAAAGATTCAAGCTACCTATAAAGCCAATAATCCTATTAGGCAAAACCTTCGTAATGTCCGAAGGGGAGACAAAGCGATCGCCAAGAAACTTGGCACGCCTTTCACAAAGCCTCGGACATTCGCAAAGAACATGCTCCGATGTCTCAGCTACCAGTTCGCAAAACCTACACTCATCCGTGTCCGAAAGACCCCTTTTGCGCAGGTGGTATCTGAGATTGCAGTGTCCAGTCAGGTAAGACACCAGGGTACTCAAGTTACCCCTGCCGAGGGACAAGAGTCTCCTCGATTCTGCACTGGAAAAAGAGATTAATCTCTTAGCCTGTCGTTGGCCAAGAGAGTTTTCCCAATAGAGAGAGAATTCTGATTCCCTCCACGACCCGAGCTTCTCCCTAACATACCCCAAAGGTATACCACAGAATGGTTCAGGGCCAATAAAGGGCCTTTGGGCCCCGCAATTAGCAAGACAATCTGCCCTATCGTTGTACTGGCCGCCTTACGTCGATATGAATTAGATTGGGTTACCTATATGCATACAAGGGTATGAATAATATGCCATTACCTAGAAGTTAAAAAAATAATAGGTCTAAGAATTGATTTTGAAAAAAATTAAGAATTTCAAAAAATATGTTATTGAGTTCTTTTAAAATATGATCGTGCCGGGAATCGATCTCGGGTCGTCTGATTAACAGCCGACTGCTCTATACCCTGAGCCACCGACGCATATAAATATAGTAAAGGGTGATTTCTATACAGGTATATCACTTTTGGCAACTCGTTTTTAACTAGCGGCCATTTTGTCAGCTGTTAAGTGATTTAATTTTAGTTTGGTTTGCCATTTCAATATGAATAGACTGACGTCTGAACAACAAATTGTGCAAATTTAATTTGAAAATAATGGTTCTGTTCGAAATACGTATCGCGCACTACGTCTATTTACTGTCAACATAATCGTTAATCAGAGCAATTAATTCGATTAACTATGGATCATGTTTGTACCAGTAACTAAATGATAATATGCATCCACAGAGACGTCGTGCAGTGCGTACAGAAGAAGCCATTGCTGCTGTAGAACGTAGCGTAGAGGAATACTCCAATCAGTCTATCCGCCATTGTGAACAGGAATTGGATATGTGTCCATCCATTTTATGTAAGATTTTGCGGAAAGATCTTGGTTTGCGTGCTTACAAAATCCAATTACAAAAACAAGACGGCGCAACATGTCACACAGCTCGTGCCACACTTGATTTATTGAAGAAAACGTTTGGTAACCGCATAGTTTCACGTTTCATATCCGTCAATAGTGCTCCAAGATTTAACGCCGCTGGACTATTTTCTGTGGAAATATGTGAAGTCCTAGTCTACGCCGATAAGCCCGAAACGATTGACCACTTGGAGGACAACAGATTAGACTACGTCCGAGCCAGCCGTGGCGGTCATATGCCAGAAGTCATATTTAAATTATAATGGTAAATTATAAAGTAAATTTCATGTCAATTTAAAAAATTCATCTTTGTCTTATTCCATTTCAAAGTTCTATCCCTCTATAAAAAAACACACTTTATATCATAGTTTAAAACATAAATGAATTTTTCTTCTATGTAAATTTGTTCAAGATATACCAAAACTAACACCTTAACCCTTTAGCTTACCAAAACACGAATTATAATGTGTCTAAAAATAGATTTTAGAAAATTGTTTTATCATTATATTTTGGCTGGAAGTAATAAGATTAATAACCTATTATAGTTCACCAATTATTTTTTGTATGAGATTAATGCATTATAAGTTTCTTATCGTTAGCCCATTATTTTATTATTTAAAGTAATGCAGAAGGTAATAAGTACTCATTACAAAATAATATATAATAAATATTTACCATGTTTTTGCTGGAAAAATCTGTATTGATAGAAATATGATCATAAATTCTACCTAATAAGAGAGTTGAGACTTGGTTTTTTTCTTAAAACTTGTTCTTATTAGATGGAAGACAACTAATTTTGATAGAAAAAATGTCAAGTCGCAGTGACAAATATATACGTGCCTTTTCTGTAGTCACCTTCACCATAAGTACGCACCATAGCTATTCCATAGTGATGCGCCCCGGTAGGCTAGTTGGTAGCGTGCTGGCTTATCAGTGCGGGGGTCGTGGGTTCGATTCCCACCAGAGGCATTGGTCTGTTTTCGCTACAACGCGCCGAAGGCCATAGTAGCTAGTGCTCGGTTAGGGTAATAGTATATAATTTGTAATTATATGATTATTAATTAATTAGTGATGCGAGGAAAACATATATTTTTTGATGATCATCGATACATTCTATAATACGCGTTCGACGCGCGTTTTCAACACTTTTGTTCGTCGCAAACATTGAGGCGTTTGACAAGAAAATGCTTGTTTTTCTATAAAAACATAAAAATTCTTTAAATTTATAACTATTTTCCAATTATTTAATAAAAAGTGCAAAAAAAAATCAACTGCGGCTGAACTACAAGATAAAGTTTAAAAACAAAATATTTGTGTATTTGTCTTTTTTGTATTGGGGAAAAAATCGTTTTTTTTGCAAAAACACATAAACATTATTAAATTTCCTTCATTTCATATGGAGTGCATGCCAAAACTACTGTTTTTTGTGCTTGTTCTTCTCTGTTCTTCTCTGTTTTTTTTTTTTTTTTTTTTTTTTTTGAAAAGCTAAAACTTTGATAGCTTTAACCGATAATTCTTAACGCGTATATTAGAATGTATCGAATCATGGGAGGTTAGAGTGAAGAGTCGACACCGACAAATACGAGTAATATTATAGTTTTTTCGGCCAAATCCTCTTCGGTTTCGAATTAAACAGTTACATAATTTAAAAAATACAAAACATCTACTTTTTATATTGCATCAATCAAAACCTGAGACACTCATAAGTTAATCAGCCGAAGACAACTAAGCGATCGGATCAGTTGAAAAACAAAATTGGCTTTATAGCTATGAAACACCCTGTATTTCTTAGATCTTAATAAATTAATACATAAATCAAATATTTTCGTTTTCCATAATTTATGAATGCTCCTAATATTTAAATGAGCTCATTTTTGTAAGCAATTTAAGAAGAAAAAAATGTTGAAAATATTTCAGTTTTTTCTTTTTTTTTTTATTGCATAAATGTTACATTTACTGGTCGTTAAACTGACATTTTCTTGATCTTTTGTTAAGAGTTCCTTTTTTTTTTTTGCTGTTGCACAATATGTTAAAATTTCATTGAAATACTTTTTTATTATTATTATTATTCTTCTACTTACTTCAACTTCTTTGGTTTCATTAAACTATTGTAATGCTGATTATAGCTTCCTTTTGTTATTAGAGTTTTATTGTTAAGTTCTGTGTTGGCTGCAATTTTTGCATAAATGTAGAACAATTTAGGTTAAGAGGAAAAAAAAATACTATGAAAAATACCCTACAGTGAAAACGTAAAGGAATATATTAAGGATAGGACTTGAATTGGGTTTTCAAATTGCCGACTGTTTTCAATTTCGGGGAATCGGGAAATTTTTTTCAACATGCCCGGGAATTCCCGGGATTTTCCAAATAAATATTCATTAGGGTTTTGATAGTAAAATCTTTTTTTTTTTCTTAGGAAAAAAGGGAAACATATAAGTAAATTTAAAGACCACTGTTAATTCAGGAATATTTTTAGCATTCATTTTACTAAAAACGATTCTAAACATTTTTAATTAAAAACTGTTTAATATTTCTTAATTTTGTGTTCTCTATCACATACCCAAGTTTTGCTGGGGGTTTTGTGATCCGCGTCGGTATACCTCCCTTGTAAGAGCTATAAACGAAGGACATTAGCTTTTGTAGAAAGTTTGATTCATAATTTTTTTTTAAAGAAAAAATATTAAAACATCCTGTTCAAACTTCTGGAGCCTTGTTAGTATTTTTAAAATGATGACTAGCTCGATCGCATGCATTTTGCACATCCTCAAAGTTGTAGTGTCCTTTGATAAACTTATTTAATAATGAAATGAAACTGAAAGCAAGTAATAAATGTCGACTTATTCGAAACGAGAGCGTAAAACTTCCATTTTATTTTTCTGATTTTTTATAAGCGAAAGAGGAAGATCTTTCTTTATAAAATTAATAAAAATGTATTTTTAATCAATTTGTTTTCTTTTTCTTGCAGGTATGTCTTTAAATCTTGATAGCGATTTTAAATTTGTAAGTAATAATCAACTTTCTTAGATACTTTTATAAAATCCATTATGTTATAAGGACTTTCTTCTTTATTTTTATAACTTTTTGTAAGAGGTGACCTACAATGGCTGATTTCACTGCTTCCTAGGTGTTATAAACGAGGCATATTTTACCCATGGAATATATGTTTAAAATTCCTTTCCTATGATACCTAATACTTGGGCATCTCCATACTCACATACGTTACCAGTCAGGCAGGCATACGGTTTCGTGAAATGAAAACAAGAAAAAATATAATTTTTTTACGTCTTTATATATTTGTGTATAACTTTAGAAACTCTATAGTTAGTAAAAATTAGAAAACAATCGAACTACTTCGTCCTCAAATATAAGCAATTAAAGATGGAGACGTAATGTGACAACAATAGAAGTTGGTTTTTTCGTCTTTTACAAAAACCCAATACTCTGCGAATTATACCGGACTTTTTTGATAAAACTATTTTTAATATGATTTGTAAAATTTTAAGTTTGTTTTACAATTTGCTGAATTGATAAAACCTATTTTTTTGATTTTCTTTTACAGCCCATAGTGTGACACGTAACGTTATGTAGCGTGATGTGACATAAATTTTCTATTAGGCAAATGCTGGCAATTATTAAAAACAATTTTTTTTTATTATTTACAAAATTAAAAAATATTATAAATTATTTGTTCTGAATTTATTTTTTGAGAATATCAATGGATAGCATGAAAATAAAATTAATTCAATTACACAGGGCAACAAGTTTCCAACCCTGATACTAGAGTATACTTTTCAAAAGGTTTAATATGTGCTGAATCCAGGCAAATTTTGGTGAATAAAGCTCAATTAGGGATGTTATAACGGTCAAAATATATCGAAAACCCGAGTTTTATAAAACTTTAGGTTAAAATATCTCAAAAAAAGGATACCTTTAAAGGACATCCGCTTAACTTGAAAACGTATATACGGATTTTTATGAAATTTGGCAAAAAGATTATATTAAGTAGTATTAGCAAAGCTTTTAAGTTTAATCAATATATGTTGAAGTTTAGGTTAGTTTTCGCTCAGTTTCGCGTTTTTTGTAAAAGGAAAATCGCAACATCTTCTTAAGTAATTGCACAAAATGGGCCATTTTTGGACTGTAGTTATATCTTGGTAAAAGGAATAATGTTTGCCTAAAATTATTCATTTTTATGAATTAGTTTTTGAAATTCGTTCTAAACCTACTTTGGCCTATATCGCCTAACATAGGCAACGAAAAAAATATTGATAGAGGAACATATTGTTTACTTTTCGTAGTATACATTTCATTGCAAAAAACTTAGGCTGGTTTGAGGGTTTTATTTTGTTTTTTTGTTAAACATTTCGCTACATAAAGAAGTTGTTTTCGAACATTTTTATGAGTTCTTTACAATCGATTTGTTTCTTCTTTATAATATATATTTTTTATTGTTAGAGGGTTTAATATCGTATATTTCTTTTTTGCATTTTTAATGTCATTCTTAAACAACAAACAATTGGTTTGCCACTTGGCAAAAAAGTCATTTCAACATAATGACACTAGCACTTTTTGGTATTTTGATCCTTAAGTCCTCTGTTAAGTGTTTCAATAATAGAACCACAAAAAAAAAAAACAAAAATAATTTTTTATAGTATTTCATCATCTTCCTTAAGAGTTTCATTTTTATTATTTGTGTGCGTGTGGTTTTGTAAGTTTATAATTATACTTCGCTTGTAAGACGATTTTATTATTTCTTTACATACGTTAAACAATTAATGTTGATTGCAGTACTTTACAAAAAAAAAAAACACGCTCAAAAAAAAATTTTATAAAATATTTAAAAAAAAATTAATTGAACCAAAAAAAATAATATCGAAAATGTGACTTTGTCACTATGAATGAATTATTTTATTAAAGGGTGAAAGTTTTGTTTTCATTGATTTAGTCATATGGCAAAAAAATTGCTTGTACACTGACATAATTATCGGCATGATATCAATGAATTTTTGCATTAGATCTATGAATTGTCACTGAAACTCGTCCATTGAAACTTTTCATTTAATTAATACAGTTTTTCATAAAATTTTATTAATTTCATACGACTAATGAATGAGTTTCATTAAAACTATGAAGCTGTTTCATGAAGTTTAGAAGGCTTTCATTCACACAGTGAAGAAAACTTCATCAGTTTAGTAAACAAATGTCATTAAAACTCGTCCAAGGAATTCTCTCTGTGTATTATTTGTATTTTTTGACCACACTTCATTAATAACACCTACAAAAAAAAATTTTTTGTTTGGTGCCGCTAATTCTATGTTATAATTTGGTTAATTAGTCCGCAAGACGTCATGGTTAGCTGTCAAAATCGCGAAGCTACGTTCAGGTTTGTATCGATCGGTCATAACCTAAAAAATGTATTTTATTATACTTAATGTCATTATAGTCAATTAATTTCTTTGATTAAATGATAATATCGATATGCCGTCGTCGAGAAGGTGTTGTATAAATAATCCAAATACATTTTGTTATATTTGTGGTGAATATGTAGTAAAAAAGTTTAGAAAACCTATAACAGATGCAGTGAAGAAGACATACGTTGATTACTTTAATATAGAGATGAATCTCGAAAACTACACGAAGCGTTAAAAAAGTAAGTATCAATTTTTATCAGGGTACCGAACGTACTTGAAATCTGTTTTATTTTTAGCGGCACCAAAATCATTGTAGGCCTGTGTAATCGTTATAAACATTTACACCCATATTCATAAGTAAAAGTTAGCAAGGAGTTAACAAGTATGCTATTCATAATACACTTGTCATACTGGTGTTAAGTTCATGTTAACGAGCTTTTAAAATGTTGTTAAGAGTTTAGTTCTGTCAAAGTGGCTGCGAATTATAAAAAATAAATATACATTTTTGTGACCAAAAAAATATCTAAACTATTTGAACGATTAATAATTTAGAATCATTGGACTTTTTATTAAATAGAGCCCGTAATCGTGCAGTTAAATTTTATACAATGAAAAAACCCAATTTTTTGTTTATACTGACAGTGAATTTCGTAAAAAAAAAATTGATTTGGTCAAGAATGACCTGAAAGGAAAAAAAGAACGGTGGACAGATTCCACCGTATCTTCAAGTTCTATAAGCGTTAAGGTGTTGGGGCCGCAGCAACGAACAAGAAGATTGCGGTGAATTTCATGGACTAATTCAACCTTCAATGAGCCGAATTTGTGACAAGGTAACCAGGACGTTTGCTAAAAAAGCCATATTAAAATGTCAACTGCAGCTGGCATAACTAGTCTATTTAACAAATCCTGTAAATACATGTTAAAAATAACATAAATGTAAAATAATGATGAAAAATAAATATCTTATATTACCTTTTCATCTTGTTCTCAGTTAACAGTTATAGCTTCTTATCAAATTTTTCCGCTTTTACCAGTTTTAAGATGTTTTTGTTTTTAATTATTTTATGCACAATTTTTATTTGTGGGAAAAACACAATTGCAAACGTCAAAAATCAGAGTTGCTTTGCCATAAATGGGGCCACCTATAGAATTACACTGTGGCATCATAGAAATTTAGGGTTGATTTTTTAAATTTTAGTTGACAGATTAAAATGTATTATGAATAAACTCTATGCTAACATATGCTAACAAGCTTCTAAGCAAAAAATACATTCTAGTAAGCAGCTCGTTGGTTGCGATGTATAAGTAACTGCTAACTTTTACTTATGAATATGGGTGTTAGTTTACAAATACGAATTAAACTTTATATTTTATAATGTTATTAATAGAATATTACTTTCACAAGCTGGTGAAAAAAAAAGTTTAAGTTGTTTTAGTCCACAATTTTGTTTTATGTATAAAAAACAGATACAAGAATCTTCCATGGTTGATTTTTTATATGTCTTATAAGTGTTATACTTTTTAGTATAATTTTTATCTTTTGTACTACTTCTTGACATGCTGAGACATCTAGTTCAGTCTGCGTATATTTTTCAACCTGATTGTCGTCTACACTATTATTGGGCTTATCAGCACAATTTTTTTTTTTTAGCAAAATAAATTAGTAAAACATTAGTAAAATATTAGTAAAACATTAGTTGAAAACAGCTAAGTGCTGTATAAGTATAACTAAAATTATAGCAGAAAACATAATTTTAACAAAAAAAAGTTGCTGAAAAATAGTATACTGACTGACGTTTTATTAACTTTTCTACTAACATTTTTTTTGAGTACACTTATTCTTTTTCTTGTCATAAAACTGAGGATTTTCATGTGTTATAATTATGAGTCTATAACGTAATAAACAGAAAACAAGGAATATAATAAAAAGTTTATTATATTTCATCTTATTTTACACCATATGAGTTTTTTTTTTCATGATAATTTTACAAATTTATTGTTATGACTCGTTTTTACTTGCAAAGTAGTAACATGTTTGAAATTTTACAACATGTTTTTGTTACAACAAAATATTTTCCAAATGAATAAAGAAAGCCCTTACAAAATTATCATGTGTGTGAAAATGTTACACAAAACTTTTTGAAATCTCTTTTTTTTTAATAAATTTCAACAATTGTCATATGGTTTTTTATTTTATTGTTGTTAAAAAGTTTTTAACAATTATTCTCAAGTTATTTGTCTCCCATAAAAGACATCTGTACCCCCTTTTGTTGTCTAATGAAGAAAATATAGATTTTTCATCGCATAGATTGGTTTAACAATAAGAAATCAATTTTATTGACCTATAAATCTATTAACAATATAATAACAATAGACCTATAATGAATTATAAAACATAAAAAAATATGTTGGGACATAAGTTTTAAACAAGAGTTGTTAAGAATAGAATAGAAAAAAAATGTATAATAAAAGAAATAATAAATCATAACCTAAATTCAATATATGACCAACTTAAAAAAAAAGGTTTTAATTTTTATACAATAAAATTTTTAAAGAACTAAATTTTAGATTTTTTTTGTGAAGTAGTTTTCAAATATCAAATAAAGTGTTATAAGACAGTTCAAGCCAGCAATTTTAATTAAACTTTGAAGATATATAGGACACCCCAGTAAAAACGTTCATATACAATCATAACTTATTTAATATTTTTTTTTTTTTTTTAAAGAGATGCAACACTCAGGAAATTCTTCCTATTAATTAATGTGTTGCTTTCTTTGGAAAGGGGATAGTGGAGAGATGAAAGGTGGTGAAAGATGAAGGGCTTCAAACATGGCAACATTGTAATTGCGCGAGATGATAAGTCTTAGAACAGTTGTTGCTCGCCACCCTGATGTAGAATTGGCGAATTTATTGAAGCTTTTTGTTTCATAGCCCTGATTCATTATTTTACTTCGGTAGGGTTAAGTGCTATGGGAACACCGAAGGTGGGCGCAGCGATACATATAAGTGATAGAAAACTCATACATATTACTTTTCTAAATTGATGTTGTCGTCACCGGGAATCGAACCCGGCACCATCTGTGTAATAGTTCAACGCGCTAACCATTACACCACAACGCCCACAAATATTATTAATAACATATAGCTTTATATTGCTTAATATGGATATATGTGATGGCGCATACAAATGATCACGTATAATTTTATCTTGGATTTGGTTTTTCGAAAATTTATGACATAGTCCAATACAGATTGTTATCTAAATATCTTAATATATATCGATTGATTTCCCGTAATGGCTACGGGAAATTTTGCTGTTATTACGGGAAATTTAACTATTTTGTGCTTAGCGGACTTTTTTTTCTTTTTTGCTAAATTTAGCACCACATTTCTGGTGAACTGTAGTACTGTGAAATTTGTAGAAAAAATTAGTAGCCGCTACTAAATTTTAATAAAATTGTTGTAAAATACAAATTAAAATGAAAATTATCCAAGATCGAGGCCATGCTCTATATTTCTTTATTAGGATATTGTCTAACAAACACTCTATAGAGTTTTTGTTTTCAAATTTATTCTTTGACCCTTTTAGGAATGTGTTGATAGATCTATTTCGGGAATTTTCTGGGTTCCCATCATCAGAACACGTTTTGAAAGAGGTAACAATCCCATGCCAAACATCAAATATTCATATAAAAAATATTTTTTAAAAAAAGCTCGAAGTTAAAGATTATCACCATTGATCAAAAAATAAATTGAAAACTTGTTTTTTGTTAAATTGAAAACTTGTTTTTTTTTTTTGAAAAATAAAATTAAATTCTTATATTTTACTAACAAATATTATAAGAAATTTGTTAGTTAGCTTCGAAAATTGCAAAAGCTTTCACTATTTTTGTTTCGTAAAATTTTAAAGGTCTGCACTAAATTTCTTTCGTAAAATGTAAGAAACTTTCTTGTATTTTACGAAAAACGTAGATACGAAAGTTTTTTTCCTAAAAAGTTCCATGGATTTTTTTCGGTGTAACAACGAGAAACCAGTTTTTATTATTTTACACTTTTGATTTCTTCACTATAAAAAATATATAAATCTCGAAAAAGTATAAAGCGTTTATCGCATGCTGGCGAAAAACTTCATACACTGGAATGCAAATTAAAATAAGCCCGACTTCATAAATTTGCACATATTTTTAATAAAGCTCAATGATACTAGCTTCTTTTCATTAAAGCTATTTTAATTTAATGATCGAATTACATTTTCCATGTTTAATATGTTTGTCCCAGTTGGTCCAAGTAACTGAATAAAAATTAAATTATTAAAAAAAAAAAAATATATGACAGATTTAAACAAACAAACGAAAATTAATTTTCGAAGAGTTATCTTTTTCGTAAAATTTACATTTACATTAAAATTTTGGCAAAAATTATTTCTTTTTTTTATAAATTTATTCTATCATTTTAAAATTAGTAAAATTTTAAAAAGGTATTTTTTATAAAGTTTTTTATTAACGGATAACTATTTTTCGACCTTTGATGTAATGATGTATCACATGATGCCATTTTTTAAGGAGCCAACATTTTTTATCAAAAAAACAACTAAAGCTTTCATATATAGCAGTACCCGGCCACAGTACGTTCTGCTTACAAGGCAAACGCTCAAACATTTAAGCTAATCAAGCTTATACATATTAACTGGCTAACAGCAAGGTTATAGTGATTGCGTGTGTGTTCAAAAGAGAAAAAACAGCGTTACAAGAAAGTAAAATAATATATGGAAAAACAAAAACAATTACACTACAAAAACAAAATATAGTACATTGATATGCCCTCAATTAACCGGTCACTGTATAGGTCTTTTGAGGCCAATTAACTAATTTGTTTCCTGTTTCACATATAGCTGAACTTTAGCAAAAAAAAAAAAACATTTAAACAACTTAGATTTGCAAAATAAAAAGTTTATTGAAGTATAAAATTGTTTTTATATTAACACTGAAAGAATTTGATTTGAGATTCCTACAGGCAATGACTACAGGCAGGACCTATTGCAGCAGTAATATGAGTTGCCGTTGCTTAAAGTTAAGTGTTGTCAATTATATTGAATGAACTGGTTCCCTGACTAATGTAAATTCGGAAGAAACCCTTATTTTATCTGACAAGGGAGATAAACCGACCTGAACTCGCAGATAAAAAAAATAAAGACATGTGTGTGTTTTAGCTGCCCAATCTCACGTTTAAAGGTTAAGAAGTGGGGTTAAAAATTATTTAGTTTTTGTATGAAAACTTGTTTTAGCTTACAAAAACTAGATTTATTTGTACACAGGGTTAAAGCACTCAAGAAAACAAAAATTTTTATGCCGATATTGCCTATATTGTGGACCAAGAGTTGCCACATTTTGAATTATATGAAATATAGAGGAAAAGGGCTCTTCGGGAAAAATCGCATAAAACCCGATTTCGAATATCGGAAAAAGCTGGTTTACCTGGCACTACTATGCATTATTTTAGCTTAACCCTCTAACGAACAAATGCTGTTTTACAATGAAATTCATGCTCGTCTCGTAAAATAAACAATGATCTACTACAAAAATGTTTATCTTTAGGTTTACGGGAAAAGAGCAAAATATGTTTCGGGTACATATCGAAAACTAACGCATATAAAAGAGAACTTTTGTACCAAAATGATTTCTCTTACCATGATATAACCACTATCCAAATATATTTTTTGTGTTTCTATCTAAAAAGCCATGGCGATTTTCGTTTTTTGGGAAAAGCGAAATTTGGCGAAAAAGTATCTTAAAACTAACCCCTTTAACCCTTTGCTACGAATACTTAATAATACCAAATTTTATAAAAATCATTCTATTAGTTTATAAGTTAAGACGATGTTCTTTAGAGGCATCCTGATAAAATCCTGTGTGTTCTTGGACCAAAGCAAGCCCTTGTTATTCAATCTCACTTAGATTATATTATAAAAAGTTTTTTGACAACTTAAATTTTGTTTTTAGATTTTTAAGCCCAGTGTTTTATTAAAATAATTATTTTTTTGAAAATTTAGAAAATTTTAATTTTGAAGCTTTCTTGCTTCCAAAAAGTGCACTGCACACGATATGGTTCTTCGCAAAACATTTAGTAAATTTAGTTTTCTATCGGAATATATTAATTTCTAAGTAATTTCATTCGACGCTACCCTGAGCCGCTTACATGTTCCTTAATAAAACATTTATACATCAGTGAATGTGCATTCAAAAAACCTTTCATTTGATACCAAATTTGTATATTGTGGTACTTTTAATTATTTAAAATTAATTAAATAACGACGCCATACTCTATATTTCTTTATTCTCCTAACAAGTAATCTATAAAGTTTTTGTTTTCAAATTTATTAATTGACCTTTCAGGAATGTGTTGATAGATCTATTTCGGGAATTTTCTAGGTTCCCATCCTCAGAACACGTTTTGAAAGAGGTAACAATCCCATACCAAACATCAATTATTCATATAAACTAGTTTCCTCACTAAATGAGAACTAATATATGAGCTCGAAGTTAAAGATTATCACCATTGATCAAATAATAAATTGAAAACTTGTTTTTTGGGTAAATACTCAATACACGTTTTTGTTTTTTTTTCCTTCCTTTTTTTCAACACATTCCTGAAAGGGTCAATTAATAAATTTGAAAACAAAAAACTATAGATTTTTTGTTAGGACAATAGCCTAATAAAGAAATATAGAGTATGGCCTCGAATTTGAATAATTTTCATTTTCATTGCGCAATTATAGGTCGAAAAAAACATAATTTTTATTTTTGATAAAAATTATATCAAACTTGTAATTAAATAACTTTAAAACTTATTTAAAATTTCTTAAATGCATGGTTATTAATTAATTAAATAATTTAAATGCTTTTAAGCAATTTTAATTAAATTTTAAAGTTAATTTGTGTTGCCTTATGTATTCTCTGCATAAGTTTGTATAATTAACACAGAATTATGTTTATATATACTAAAAATATGCATTAAAAAAAACTCTAAAAAACAGTTTCTCTTAAAACCTGTTGGCGTATACAATTTAACAGACTTAACAGAGTACATTGGTTCGTCTTTAGTCTATATTTTCGTTGCTTTTATATACTGAATTTTATGATATTTTTAAAATAAAAATGTGTACTTTTTTTCTTAATTGTACTGCTTCTTTGTCCTCGATGTACGTTTTAGTCGATTTCATATATGGCAACCCTAGAAAAATTTGACCAACAAACATATAGACTCTTAAGATTTATTGCTTTTACAATTGTGTGCTAAACCATTTGAAACAACTACACTGAGTGTAACTTAAATGCAGTACTTTTTGTAAGGGCTCTATGCAATAAGACCCAGGTGGAAAAAGTCCCAGGTGCAAAAAGTCCCAGTGCAAAAGCTCCCAATGAAATAATTTCTAAAAAAATGAAATAAGTCCCGTCTCGAAAAAGTGAAATAAATTCTAAATAAATTTAATAATTTCCAAAACAAAAATGAAACAAATCCTTGGTTTTGGTTGTTATTTCATCATGAAATAATTGCCAAAAAACAAAAATTAAATAACTCCCAAAAATAGTCCATGTAACACAAATGAAGTAAGGGCGTACCGTTATATTCCCCAAAGACGTATTGCCAAAAAACCAAAATGACATATTGCCCAAATGTCCGCATATCCTCCAAAATTGTGCATGTTAATATGTTATAAACGACCAAATCAATGACAGAAAATTCAAAACTTTTTTTGGGTGCCATGGCATTTTATTTTGAAAAACTTTTTTTTTGGGCGCTATGACGGTAAAAAAAAAAGAAGTTATTGCCCAAAATCATAATTTATTTTTTTTTTAAATGTCATAAGACATAATGGCTTTTGTGTCGCACGCAGAAAAAACTATATTTCGCGAAGCCGCCTGCCGAGTTCTACGGAGGAAAAAAACCTCCAAGAGCGGCCGAAGGCCGCCACCCAGAAGAACTTGTTTTTCAAATCAGATGTCGAATCCGTTGAAATCTTATATTTTTAAGACATCAAGTAACATTTATTTGACCTGTATTAACTTTTTATGTCCCAAAATACCAACCCACACCAAGATTTATTGTTTTTTAATGATTATTTTTTCAAAAGTCTATTTTATTAAAAATGTTACGTATATATTATTGTCTAAACGTTAAATAAACAGAAGGCCAATGCTCTACTCTTTTATTTAAGATAAACAACAATCAATTAGCTGTTTAAATGAAAAAGCTATGACTGGTCAAATTATATTACTTACTATCTCAAAAATAAGATTTCAACGGATTCGACATTGGATTTGTAAAAACAAGTTTTTCTGTGTGGGGGCCTTCGGCCGCTCTTAGTTTCTTTTCCTCCGTAGAACGCGGCAGGCGGCTACGCGAAATAAAGTTTTTTCTGCGTGCGACACAAAAAATAAAATTGAAGCAATTTTTTTAAGTTTCCTTAAAACTCTTTTGTTTGATTTCATGAATCAGCCTTGACTTATGACATTAAAAAAAAAAATAAATTATGATTTCGGGCAATAAAATCTTTTTTTACCGTCATAGCGCCTAAATTTATTTTAACCAAACAAAAAACCGTCATAGCGCCCAACAAAAAATGTTATTTTGTCCAAATCAATGTCGTATTGCCCAAAAACAAGAAAATTTTTACAATAACAATTTACATATAATGTTTTTGGGCGCTATGTCCCACGCTAAGTTCTGTTGGGACTTATTTCATTTCGGAATTACTGCATTATGAAATAACACCTAATAACAAAAATGATATAACTTCTAAAAAAAAATGAAATAACTGCAAAAGAACTGGGTATTATTTCATTTGAAATTACTCCCAAATCTGTATGAAACATTTTTGGGACTTATTTAATTTTTTTTGGGACTTTTTTACCTGGGAGTTATTGCACAGAGCATTTTGTATGTTATTTAAAAACAACTGTCAAAGACATTTAAGTAAAACAACTTTAATTGCAGCACAAAAATAACTACAATCGCTTTACTACACAAATAGTAGTTGGGTCGTGACAGCAGAACTTCTTCTAGTGAACAACCTTTAAACCCCTTCGTGGCACTTTAATTTTATTTGATTGACAAATAAATTTTCAATTTAATTACAGAGAGCAGCAGCCGAATAATTTCTAGAATTAAAATGAAGTAACCCATCACTATTTTTTTTTTTGTTTACCTTTTCAACAGTAAAAAAAATTTATAATTTTTGTGTTAAATTAAATCCTAGAATTACAATTTTGTTATTGTTGTTTTTTTAATCGGAATTCTAATATTGTAAATAAATTGAAAAGGGTATTTCTATTTTTTTTTTTTTTAAATCAAACTGGTTTAGAAGGTCAAATATATAAAAAATTAAATAATATCACGACAACATAATCGGATCAACTTAAAATGTGACTGACACACCTTTTCGAAAGAAAAATAACCCGACAATGAACAAAATTTTCATTTGTACAAAATATTTATTAATGTTTAGATATTTTAGTATTAAATGGGACGAAAGAATGAATGAGTGTGCGAGGTTGAAGAGGACACCAGATTAAAAAAAAAATAAATAAATAATAAAGCAGCAACAACAATATAAAATAATAATGTGTAGTCGAAAACAGAACTACAGTCAGCGAAATTTAAATAGACGCGGCCCCAAAATTTTAATTATTGCGTTTGTTATTTTTAAGTATAGTAAGTTCCGGGGAAATGGAATAAAATATTTTTTCGTAATTCAACCTTAAATGCATAATTTAAAAGCCAAAAACCAAATGTTTTTGCATACATGTGTCATCATACTACAAAAAAAAATACACACAGAGAAATAAAGTTCCAACCGAATTGAAAAGTGTATTTTAATGATAACAACTTATAAATTCAGTTAGTACAACGATATTTAAATTTGATTTCCGAAAATTTTGGGTCTTGCAACTAAAATTCAGTTGAATTAACCGAACTTTGTTGTGAAAACTAATGTTAAGTTGTACCAACCGACTGAAATTCGTAATAACGCAATTTGAGTCGTATTAACCGAATTTCAGTTGGCAAATATTTAAATTTTTCTCTGTGTGTACAAAATTAAAGTTTAACTAAGGAATTTCATAGAAAATAAAAAATTTACTGCTTTAACTGCATAGATATGCACAAATAAGCTGGACAAAATTGCATTTCCTGAAGAAAAGTTGGCAAACAAATTCTTAGAATTTTGACGGTAAATTATTAAATTGATAAAATAGCTTTGCTCAATCACAATATTTTCAGTCTGTCGAACAAGTTAAAATACATTTTCTTAAAAAAAAAATATTTAGTTTTAGTTTCACTTTCTCAGATTGCTGTAATGTTAATTTTTTTTTGCAAATTTTTCTTGAGTAAAAGTGTTTTTATACCTTTTTTGTATGACATTCTCTGAGTTAATTTTGCCTTTTGTAAACATTTTTTAGTCTGGGTACATTTTTTTTTCTTAAGTTTAATTGATAATGCACATAATTTCCAGTTTTTAGAACGCAAAATTTAAAAACTTTAAACAATCTCTACATAAATTGCTGAAATAGAAAAAAATCACAAAATTAAAAAAGAAATTCCAAACATGTTTTTGAGATATACAGTACTTTTCGCTTATAGTCACATCTCTTAGTTGCACACAAGTTGTGGACTATATCGCTAATGTGACTATATCGCTAGTTTTTTTATATGCCATTTTGTTGCCTATAAATAAATTGTGATATAGTCAGCATAAAATGTGACTATATGCAATTTATTTATTATTATAACAGGTGGAAAATTTGGAACATAAAAACGATGTTTAAAACGATTCAGCTCAGTTTCCTTGTTCAAATTTTTATTTTAGCCTCTTAAATTTTTAAATAATTTTAAAACCGAAAAAAATTCAAGATTATACAATTATATTAGAAATTTTCTGTATTGTGACTATAACTTAAATTATTTGCATATAAATTTACTTTTAGTAGCCAGAGTTTAGTGGCATATAAGCCAAATGTGATTATATCGTGAATGGACTATATCCTAAATATTCTGTATGCAATTTGATTTAGATGACAGTAAAAGTGTAAAAATGGACTATATCGCTAAATGGAGTATAAGCGATGTGACTGTAAACGAAAAGTACTGTATTAAATTTAATTTATGTAATTTCTAAAATTTTTACGCGATTTTTTCAATTACTGCGTTTTTTAATTTTTTATACCCTCCATCCCATAGTGCAGGAGGGTATATTCACTTTGTCAAATGTTTGTAATTCTTTTAAAAAAATTCTGGGACCCCATAAACTATATATATTCTTGATCAGCATGGATAGAGAAGTCGATATAGCCATGTCCGTCTGTCCGTCTGTCCGTCTGTCCGTCCGTCTGTCTGTGGAAACACAAAATACTCCTCCAATACAGAAGAGGTACTGCTAATTTTCAGTCAAATTGTTTGTTGATATCATGAGCAGTTTTCTAGTGAAAATGATCAAAATCGGTTAACGCGTTCAAAAGTTATGAGTGAAAATGTGGGAAGACCTCTAAAATTTTTTTTTTTTATTTCATCATACATACATACATACGTACATTCAATGCTTATACACAAGAATATACGCAAGCAGGGATGGCTGTCAATATCGCTGAATTACCGTCCCCGATTCTAACACCTTTCAACTGACTATCGTTATCGCTTAAATACCGTTACCGATATTCTTGAAATACCGTTATCCGTAAAATACCGTTACCTTAAAATACCGTTACCGAAATAATCTAACAAGATCTGAACAAAAAAACTTCTGTAAATAGATATATTTTCCCAAAGTGTGATCATAAACTAGACAGTCATTTAAACTCGGGCATAATGCGGTTAAAAATTGTGGTGTGCATTAACATTACCTGAATAATTAAAATAACGTTATCCTTAAAATGCCGTTAGCAAAATAATTGAAAAATCTTTTTCCCTAAAATAAAGTTACCGAAATATCTAAAATATCGTTACCGCTAAAATACCGTTAGCGAAATAAATAAAATACCGTTAACGCTAAAATACCGTTAACGCTAAAATCCCGTTACCGAAATAACTGAAGTATAGTTTCCCCTAAAATACCGTTACCGAAATAAAAGAAAATAGCGTTACGAGACCAATAACCACATAGAATCGGTTACCATCCACGGTCATGATCAACACTTAAAAACAAAAAAAAACCCACAAAATATTGTTGTTGTTTTTTTGTTTTGTTTTGTAATACAGTATGTATGTACGGCCCTATGCTCCTTATAGGAACGACGGGAATATATATATATATGTATGTACGTATGAATTAGTAGCATGCAGAGTTGCCAGGTTTGACGATTTGTCGTCATTTTGATGATATTTAATACCCAAAATAACTAAATGACTATTTGACGACTTTTGCTTCCAAAATGACGATTTTTTGACAATAATTTAATATGTCAGCAAGATCTACTTATTTATCATTCTCATAAAATCGCCGGCTCGATTATTAAATTTATATTATTTCGTTAAAAATTGAAAGCAAAAACATTGTTTTTGATCGATAGCTAGCTTTTATATGCTAATATGATGTGAAATACAATTTTGCAAAAATGCAAATCCTAGAATTGAATAAAACTTAATCCAAACCGCATTTATTTTTTATAAATTCATTACGGGTTTAGCTTAATTTAGTTTCTGTGTTTATATGTTTAGAACATTTCTTTAAATTTTTATAAAATTTAATTAGAGTTAGATTTAAATAAAAATAAAAAAATTTTCATGTTAAAACACAAGGCATGGATTTTTTTTGCGAAACAAACAGATCTCTAGCCCGAATATATTTCATGTTGAAAGATGATATATATACAACTTTAAATGAAACAAAATAAATCCAAAAATAAATCCGGTGCTTAAAAAACAGGCATAATAATATAAATAAAGTGCCAAAATTTAATAATTAAAAATATAACATTAAGTTTGTTCGATAACACAAAAATTTGTACAAGTTTTTACTGGAAGGTGTTCGTTTAGACAAATACGCAGTAAAAACTGGTAAAAAGAGAGAGTAAAGTGACAGTTTGATGCCAAAGAACTTACAAGTTTTTACTGGATACATTTTTGCCAGAAAGAATTTGTAAGATGAAAAAAAACATATGACTAAAAAATAAAAAAATATGCTTGTATTTTTAGTAAACAAAAATTAAATTAAATTTTAATTGTTTATGGATTGAAAGTGAAAATGATTAAATAATTAACTATGGAAGAAGTTAAAAAACATTTAAATTATTTTTGGTCGATAATTTCAATTAACTTTTTCCTTTTCCATAATGACCAGTTGATTTTTTTTAATATTTAAAACAAGCTATTTTATATAATTTAATAATTCCTACAAATTTTCTGTTCGTTTACTTTTTTGTAAATTTGTCTTACTATTTGTAATTTTGTTACTGAGTAGTTTTTACTGAACTTTACAGGAAAAGTAATCGAACAGACTTATTGTTAAAGAATTTCCAAATTTTGTAAAAGAATTTAATATTTAAAAAGTTGTGCCACTGAAATGTTGTTCACAGAATTATGCAGATATAAGTGATTAACAGTTCAAGTGGTAAAATTTGTTTGATTTAAAGTTGTATTTATTTGATCTTTCAACATTATATTTTTGTTATTTTATTAATTAATAATCATATAATTACAAGTTATATACTATTACCCTAACCGAGCACTAGCTACTATGGCCTTCGGCGCGTTGTAGCGAAAACAGATCAGTGCCTCTGGTGGGAATCGAACCCACGACCCCCGCACTGATAAGCCAGCACGCTACCAACTAGCCTACTGGGGCACACTGTTTCAACATTTTATAAATATGAATATCGTTGTAAAATATAATGATTTTCGAAGTTTAAACCAAAGAGAAGTGTCAAAAATCGTGTTATATTACAACGATAACACGTTAACATTTGAATTGTGAATAACATTATTGTATTTTATTTTTTATTAAAACTTTATCCCTCTTCTAACAAATATATTTTATTTTGACGATTTTTCAAAATATGATGACGATTTTGACGATTTTTTCTAGAAAGTTTGTCGTTTTTATGCTTTGCAAACCTGGCAACACTGGTTATAAGTGCAAATGCGAGAAGCCCTCGAAAAATTGTTAAGCTAATTTATAAAGTATGCTTTTGTTTTCCATATACCAGGCTTGCCATATATCTTTTTTTGTTAACCCCAACAAATCAAAAAATCACCAATAAGAAAAAGGTAGAACAAAATAGTTTAGTTAAAATTCTTTATTTATTTGACTGCATTAACCGGAGTTGCCAGACACATTAATCGTTATCAGATCAAAAAAATATCCAGGAACAAAATCAACGAATCCAACAATGTAAATTCATAACTTTTTTTCGTACACTATTTTTACTTATTTTCATTCTCAACCTTTAATAAATTTGCAAGGAAACTCTTACATTCTAATTACATTTATTAAAAACCCCATTCAATTTAAAGGACATTCACTTTCAGAACTTTTTTATTTAAGACATATAAGGTGCATACTTCATCTTAAAATCTTTTGATTATATGCATTTGTTTTCCTTAAAAGCCCTAATTTTTATTTGATACATACAAAAATAATCTAAATTAAAGTATTGATGTGTAAAAAACCAATCGAATTTTGGGAAAATTTCTTAGGGTTCTTATTCTAGGAGTCGTAAACGAGAATTGCACAAGCAACTGAGCTGAAAAACAATAATTTGAAATACCAGTTTCTTTAATTTTTTGTATCTCGAAAACACTCGAAAGATTTTCTTTTATAATTTTTGACAACCTTAGTTTCATCACACTTTCCGTTTTACTTATGTGATGTATAGTATAAACACATGTGTTGTAATGTAAACTGGCATTTCATAATTATTTCATTATGTATGTCTCCGCAAGTGTATTTTTGTTCCCTTAAATTTATCTAAAATTTTGATTATTCGAAACTGTTTTTATGCGTTTGTATTCATTGCATCTCTTCTAACGATCCAAAAATATATTTTAGTAACTTTCTTTCATTATTATATAGGCAAAGAGACAAACAACAGGCGAATTTTACAACAGTTTTTTTTAACATCATAAGGAACTATACAAATATATATATTTTTCACTACACGTTCTTCTTTAGGTAATCAGAATAACCTTTGAATACCCACTGCAGAATTTCAGATTCATTTTAGTAAACTTTAATTAAACATTTTTTTCTTCTGAAACATCCCAAAGACATTAATCAATCAGTCACATTTTGTTTTACTTATAAAAACAACATTATTTTTGTTATTTTTACAAAGAATATAGATATTAATATTGTTTGCACTTTCCCTGGTTTATGAAAACACCGAGATGGAGGGTATCCAAAAATTCGTCACAGCCGAATTTAATCTTTTTTAATACCAAATTCGGCACATCGGACTTTAATGCTTCCACTTGTTTTTTTTAATTTTGACAATTTTCGGTGGTTTTAAAATTTGAACAATTTTGACGGCTTTTCCCCCAATTTGGTAGATTTTTTAAAAATTTTGACGATTTTTTTTTTACAATTGTTGGCTATTTTCTTAACTTTTAGATTTTTGCTACTTTTGTATTTGTTTTTCAATTTTATAGATTTTTTTTTTTTTAGATTTTAGCGTTTCTTTTTTAATTTTAACGATTTTTTTTAAATTTTTCGCTATATTTTTTTTTAACTTTGGAGGTTTCAATTATTACTTCAATTACAGCGATTTTATTAATTGTGAAGATACAAGTTTGATATAATTTTTATTAAAAATAAAAATTATGTTTTTTCGACCTTTAATTGTGCAATGAAAATTTAAATTTATTTTCATCGGGATAAACATTAATTGCATTTATAGTAATTAAATGTGCTAAAGTCCCAAAACTTATTTAACAAATTGTGAAAAGCAATCTGATGTAGGCGTGTCCCTATCCGGATTTCATTCCTGCCTAAGGAAATCTTCAGGGGACTTTGTTATTAGAATTTCAAGAGATATTTGTTATGTTAAATCACAAACTCAATGAGAATTTCTTGTCCTCGTCTAGGAGCGAGATTCAAAATTTAAAATATCAAAGAAAAAACAAAAACAACAACAAAAAATTGTCACAATTGGCTTTGTCATCTTCCAAAAAAATTATTCAAGTTCGAGGCCATACTCCATATTTCTTTATTAGGATATTGTCCTAATTTTTTTTAAATTTATTAATTCACCACTTACAGGAATGTGTTGATAGATCTATTTTGGGAATTTTCTAGGTTCCCATCATCAGAACACGTTTTGAAAGAGTAACAATCCTATGCAAAACATCAAGTATTCATATAAGCTAGTTTTCTCACTAAATGAGAACTAATACATGAGCTCGAAGTTAAAGATTATCACCATTGATCGAAAAATTGTAAATATTTTTTAAATTTTGGCGACTTTTTTCGATTTTTTAATAAAATATTTGGGCGATTTTTTGCAATTTCTTTGAGAGTCTTAATAGCATCTACTAAATTTTCAACTTACAATAATATTTATTTTATTTATTTATTTATTTATTTAATTATTATAATCAATACAGCACAACAAGAACTAGTCTTATTTAATAGTACTGGGAAGATAATGGCACAATAAGATTTTTGTTAGTAAAAATAGGATATAAAAAAAATAATACTTAAAGTTTATTATTTTAAAGAATTAGCTATTTCAAAATAAAAAAATTTAAAATATATGTATGTTAAATAAAAATTATATAAAAATTATTATTACATGTTGACATTTAACAAAATTGAGAAACAAGTAATATTACTAAAATCATTGTCCTAAATGATTAAATATTGCAATTTTGAAATGCTTTGCATTGCTTATGGTTTGAATATTTGGGGGAAGTTGGCGCCAAAGGTTAATTGCATTGAAAAAAAAGTGTCTTTTTGTTATATCTTTTTTAAAGCGAAATGAATTTATCCTGTTTCCTCTGCCAGACCTTGAAAAGCTTATTCTTTTATATAGGTATTCAGGCTGCTTTGTGTAAATCACTTTATGAAAGAATAGTAGTGTTCGAAGCTTTAGCAAGCTATGGAATGGTAAATTACATATTTGTAATGAGTACTGCGAGATTCTGCTTCGCCCTACTGCGACCAAACACATATCTGGCAATGTTGTTGTACGTAACGTTAAGTCTATTCATACTTAAAGTATCACAGCTAGCGAATAGTTCACATCCATATAATAGTGTTGGCAACAAATAAGTCTTCGCAAGCAACATTCTAATATTAAAAGGTGTATAATGCTGAGACAACCAAAGGTTCTTAACATGGCATAAGTTCTACCACATATAACATTAATGTGATTGGACCAGTCTAATTTCCTGTTGAAAATTACACCTAGGTTTTTGGCAGTTTCATCTATTTTGATTACCGAATTTCCGATGAGAATTGGTGGTAAAAAAGCTGTAAAAGATTCGGCTTTCCCAATTATCATGGCCTTTGACTTCAGTGGATTTATAGAGAGACCGTTTGCCGATGCCCATTCCTTAATACTATCCAGATCATAGTTAATTTTTTGTAATGCAATCATTGACATCAGTTGGTTTACAACTTATAAAAGTTGTACATCATCTGCATACATATGTATTCCACAAAAACTAAGTCGGGATGGCAAGTCATTAGAATATAATACATACAATAGTGGACCAAGTATGGAACCCTGTGGCACGCCTCTCATAGTTGAGCAGCTATAAGATATATCAGACCCATGGTACACTGCTTGGCTCCTGTCACACAGATATGAAAATATCAGCTTCACGGCAGTTTCTGAAAAATGAAACATGCACCGCAGTTTTTTTGCATAGGATTGAAAAGTCTACTGTATCAAATGCTTTAGAATGGTCAAGCAAAATGAGAAATGATACCATACTGACATCGATGTTGGATCTTAGCTCCTCTGAAACTTCAATTAAGGCAGAAGTACAACTATGTTTTGGTCGAAAACCAGACTGATTTTTGGTAAGAAGAGAGTTTTCATGTAAGAATTTAGTCATTTGAGTGTGAATTAGACGTTCGAAAACTTTAGATAAGAAAGGTAGTATAGCTATCGGTCGATATGTATTGTCAGCTTTTGGTATAGGAATAATTTTTGCGTGTTTCCACGCTGATGGAAAAGTGGATGTAGTAACAATCGTATTGAAAAGATGTGTTATATGCAAAAGAGTATATGTAATGATTAACTTAATAAATTTTGGGTGAATTTCATCATATCCCACTGAATTAGACTTAATACTCAAAAGAGATTCTAGAACGTCTTCTTGGGTAAAATTTATAAAGTCAAAACATATCCTGCCATTAGCATTATCATTGTTCACATCCGTGGTGCTAATATAGTTATCGTAAAAGTTTACATTAACTTCAGGCATTGAAATATTAGTAAATTCATAATTTAGCTGATGTATATCAATTGCATTATCAATTTTAGCAGAACTATTAACAATACCCATATTTTTGATTTCTCTCCACTTCTTCTTCGAGCAAATAGCTGACTCAAACTTCTCTTTATAGAAAACTGATTTTGAAGATCTAATTTTCGAATTAACTTTTCTTCTAGCGTCTTTAAAAACATTATGGAGCCCGGTTGTTTTAAACCGCTTCCATCTTTCATATGCCAAGTTTCTTTCCTCGATCAACGTTTTAATTTCGTCAGAGAACCATGGTTTTTCATTACGTATTTTCCTTGTTTTTATTTTAATGTATTTTTCATACAAATAAAGAATATTGTTCTGCAGGAAAGTTAGTTGCTCATCTACGGTTGGCATGAAGAAGATTTGGTTCCATGAAATGGTCGACAACTCAGCCTCCAGCGATTGAAAATCTACATTCTTGAAGTCCCTAAACGTTATTGTTTGTGCTTGTTTTTGAATTTCTATGTTAAAGTCATAAGACAAAAATATCATGTCATGTCTGGAGAACATAGATGCGGAGAGCTGATCATAGAGTAAAAGTTTCGATTGATTATTAATGAAAAAAAAGGTCAAGTAGAGTACTTGAAGTCTTTGTAAAGTGGGTTGATATAGAACAATTAACCAGCATCAAGCCAATGGCATTCATATCCCCAGCCAAACTTTGGTCGGTTAATATATTTTCATTAAGATCACCAGCAATAATAATGTCTGTGTAACCAAGAGTAAGCGTTGTTAGTTTGTTAAGCAGTGGACTAAAGTCGGTCTCTTTATTAGGCTTATAAATGGAACCAATTAAAAGTTTTTCGTTACTTTTATTTAAAATTTCGAGAAACAGATACTCGATTTTTTCATCTGCAAGAGATTTACATTTAAGTTTACAGCATAAGGATGACTTTGCATAAATAGCGGCACCACCACCATTTGAAGACCTATCAGCTCGGAAAAGACGATAACCATTCAACTTATAAAGACTGTCTTGGATTTCAGGATAAAACCAGGATTCTGATATACACAAAATGTCAATACCCGATTCTTCAAAAATATATCGAAACTCATCCATTTTGTTGTTTAGGCTTTGAGCATTAATTTTTTTTTTTTTTTTTTGTAATTAAAAACAATATTCAACATCGCGGTTTTAATTTTTCGAAATTTTAACGCAAAATAAAGAAATTTGTTTTAAAGAATATAAATTTAAATAAATAAAAATTGTTATTGCAAGGAAGTTGAAAATTGTCCTTTGTTAATTTCATCCTTATAAATTGTATATATGTTGAAAATTTTTAAATTTTGTCATGGTGCGTATACTGGACTTTTTGTGTTAAAATTGCAAATCCATTGAAAATGTCCTGAAATAGTTAGAAAAGAATTTCGCTTTTTAAGTAATTTTCCATATGCTTCAAATACAAAAATAAAAAAATTCTCTCATATTAGAATATAGTATTAACATTTCTACTGAAGAATTTGCAACTTTTTGCAGAACCTTTCGTTGTTCAAATATTTTCTAATATTTTTAGGTATGCTGATTCTAAATCGGTACGCTGATTGTTTCGGTTTCGCTATAACCTAATACCACCTAAAATTTTGTATGTAAATATAACTAATTTATTTTACATATTCTTCCGACGTTTCGACAATTATTTGTTTACGTTGCCTAGGGACGTGGTAATATTAAAATTATATTTTTTTCACAAAAGAACAATATTAAGTTTACATAACAAAACTTGTAAACAAGTTTTTGCAAATTTGTAGTTTTTGAAATATTGCGACTTTTCTATTTACGTTACATACACCATTTTTTATGTAAAATTTTATTCATTTCTAAATAGTTCACAGTGTTTTCATTGGAATTTGAATACAAAAATAAGTTCTAAAGGGTTTTTCAATAAGGACTTGACAACTTTTTTTTTAAAATAAAACGCAAACCATTTGAGATATTTCTACCGGCCATCGGCTTCAATTCTTGAGTCAGCTAGATCTTGTATGGGTGTAAACCAAGATCCTTACGCAAAATTCGCCATAAAGTGGGCAGCGATATTTTCGGCACTTCAACCAACCCGTTGCCTCACTGGCATGGCAGCATTACACAATGAATATGTAGACTCAAATGTTTGCACTAAACTTGTTATTGTTTGTCTACTAGAGCGAGAACAACGACCGAAAATTGGAGTTAAAGTTGCGGTCACTGACTCCGAATACTTTTTTATAATTTGCATACGTTGTTCGTTCGTGTACTTTACCATGATGAAAATGTTGAGTTTACTGAAAAAAAGAAAGTAACAGTTAGATGATCAGTGTAATAGTTCACAAATTCACAAATTAAATTCAAAGTTGTCAAGTACCTATTGGAAAACCCTTTATAAAATGTTTAGTTGTGATAAAATTAAAAAATTTGTTAGTATACATAAAATTGATAAAAATAAAAGTAGACATGCAAAATTTTCAATTTCCTTGCAATACCGGTAAGATATCCTGAAGCAAACACCGATATGATTATAGTCAAATGAAAGATAATTTTGTGTAGATTTATATGCTTAAATTCATGATTTTGCGGTTAAGTTTCGAAAAGTTATAGTAAATATACGAAAAAATAGCATGCAAGATGTAAATATAAAAACGCGTTTTTGATTTACTTTTTTTGACCGATTTGAATTCAGAGTACCTAAGTCAATTAAGAAATATGTATTTTAAAGACTGATTCTGCAAACAGTGCAACTTTGTGTAGTAGTAGTGTTATTTTTATTTAAATAAATCAAAAAGATCTAATGCGTCGATTAAAATTTTGCTTACTGTAATCTGAATGTAGATGACAAAAAACAGAATGGTGACCCTAAAAGGTTAAAAATATTTGTTTTGCATGTTGTTATTTTTAGTGTTAATTACAGTTTTATTGGGATGATGTTTATTTAAGTTTTGTTACGATGGAGAAGATGATGAGGGAGAAAATTTCGTGAAAAAAAGTTGGGGACAAGAATAAAGAATTTGAGTGATGGGTTGTAATGAAAACAAGTAGAAATTTCATAAAAGGTTTAATCAAATTTCTAGTACTCTGCATTATTTGGCGAGCCCATACAATATATTAACCCGAAACACCCTAGAAATTATTTTTGTTGAACTTTGAGTACATATTTTACATATGCTTTTGTAATGACTTGCTTTCGTAATGACTTGCAATCCGTTTTTTTGATCCAGCCTTCAGGACATTAATAAAGTCCTGTTACAATATGGTAACTATGGGCCGGCTATACGAAAATGTGTTTTTTTTTTGCAAGACAACATATTATACTATTATCAAATTAAGTGATACTGGGTCACATCGTTGGGGGATCTAGGGTGACAATCTATGTCGACAGTCAGGCAGCGCTCAAAGCACTGACAAACTACACGGTGCGCTCGCTCCTGGTCGCACGATGTAGGTGTGCTCTGAGGGAGCTAATGGATGCATTCACAGTGAGGCTGTGTTGGGTACCCGGACACTGCAAGGTGGATGGCAATGAGTTGGCGGACGAACTTGCGAGGGAGGGTTCGAATCTGTACTTGGCAGTAAGGGACGGGGGGGTAAAGCCCCCATTATGTTACTACTTTGAGGTTATACGGAAGGGATTCCGCGAAACCGTTAACCAATCATGGAGGGACAGAATGGACTGCAGGGTGTCTAGGGCGTTATGGCCCGCATTGGACGCAGGGGCAACCAAGGTTCTTTTGGGACTGGACAGGGAAGGTCTCAGGACCCTTATGGGGTTCCTAACCGGTCATTGTTCTGTCAGGGCTTATACAAGCAGATGGGACAGGGACATACCGGATTTTTGCAGGTTGTGCGAGGACGTTGAGGAACTGGAGACAGTTGAGCATATAATGTGCCACTGTCCTAGGTTGCAGGGTCTCAGACAGAAATGGCTAGGAGATAGATTTCACGACGAACAGTAGATTTGCTGAGATTTGTCAGGGAGATAGGACGGCTGTTTCTAGTAAGGGGACGATAGGAGCTGGTTTCTGGGGAGTATATATTCTTTCTATCTTTCTTTATATCTATCTTTCAATCTATGTTTTCTGTCTATTTCTATTCTTTCTCACCGTTTTTTCTCTGAAGGGATTCACAATGGACCGTATTGGTCTCCGAGTGGAGTTGTGCCCCTGGGCACATAACCCTTCCTAACCTAACCTATTATCAAATTAATATTTTTTGAAAAATTAATGTAAATTATGCTTAAAAATGCAGAACATATTGAATTTTATAAGAGGAACAGGTTATAAGAGGAACTGGAAATCAGAATTAATTCTGATGTTTGTTTTTGTTAATGCTGCTTCTGTTTGTGTGTGTGTGCTTGCTTTTATACGGAAAATTTTCTATTTAACTACACTATAGTAAAAAATAATTTGAAAATTACATTCAAAATAAAATATGTATTTATATATTTAAAAGTCAATTAAAATATCAATTGATTCAATTAAATATTAGTTCAGAAACAAATTTAATTCAAATCAAATATTCAATTAGATATTTAAGGTTGATAATTTTTTTCTGTGTATTAGACCTCTAAATACTAAATAGTTCTTCTTACAAATATTGTCGGCTAATTTTGACTGAGTTCATTACGTTATTAAAATAATTTAATGAAATATGTGGAATAAAATATATGATTTTCATTAGAAAGGCAAACTTTAAACCACCCAAAACTTTGGCTAATAAACAAATTTTGAACACAAAAGTGACAATTTTTTAGAAAACGTCCAAAAAATGCCAAAACAGAAAAATGTTAGACAAAATTTTGAAAAATCGGGTGTCAAAAATTCGATAGATAACACACTACATTGCAACTGTTTTTTTAATTTTGTATTCATTGTTGAAAAATTTACCTTTTTCTAGCAGTGTATAACAATAAAAATATCATTTACAGGAAAAACTCTAAACTTCTTTTGTAGCCTAAACCAGTCACCAAAATCTGTTGTAAAAAAATATACAATAACAAATATACCCAGCAAAACCCCACATTACCAAATCATGGGTAAAGTAATGTATCGGCATAGGGCTTCATGCATTACGTTACACGTTACTTCACAGATGAATTTTACAGGCGATGAGCCTCAAAGCAACTCATTACCTTGTAGGGGGTAAAGTAACTGGTTACTTATATGGTTACATGGTGGGCAAAAGTAATGTGTCTATAAATAGATTTTCATAAAAAAATGCTTAAACATTTTTTTACATATATTTTTTTGGTCATGCTGGGATTTGAACCTGGGGTCTCTGGTATTTAACAATTAGTTAGGCGAGAACTTTACCAACTGAGCTATTGATACATACAATATTTTATTGCTTAAAATGTAGATGAGTTGTTGTGCTTCGTGTTTTCGTTCGCGATATCAAAAATATACACCTTACCATTATGCTTACAAAAAATCACAAAGTAATGTGTCTATAAATACATTTTCAAAAATATATATTAATAATTACTTTACGTTTATAATTCATGCAGTATGTAATTTATAATCGGTAAGTCATTATTTTATGTTTTGAAGTAATGTAAAATGTAATGAGGTCTCATTACAAGGTAATCCATGAGTGTTAAATTATCGGTAGCTCATTACTTCTTGTTGGAAAATAATGATACAGGTAAGGAGTACACATTACAAGGTAATGCATTACTTTATCGCACCCAAATTACCAAAGTTTTGCTGGGTATTTCAAAAAACCAAGACAGTCATTTGGAAATATAGGAATTGCATTTTCAAATAAATACCACTTTCTTCAATATTTGTCATAAATATATACTTTTTTAATACATTAACATTTAAAAGTCAATCTTTTTTGCATTTTCAAAAATTGACCAAGCTTTTATAAGTCTACTTTTCAAGTCTTTTTTATAAAACACGGTATTTTCATTACATTAAGCACAGGCACGACAAACGTACATACATGCATGTTTTTTGTTACCATATGGTAACTACAGGGTATTATGGGTTAAGTTACAGCCACAATTTAAAACTTCAATCAAAAATGAATTTGTTCCAAACCACTTTCAATTAAATTTTAGTTGTATAAACAACCAAATTAATTGTATTTACAAATTATTTTTTCTATGATCTTGAATTGTTAATATAATTATTTTGTTTGTTAATAAAGGGTGTTTTTTATAGAGGTATATAATTTTAAAATGGAATAAAACAAAGATGAATTTATTCGAAAGATAATCTTCTGGCATTATAATTTCAATTCCTGCGAACGATGGCGGTTAGACTGATAGGGGCTTCCTCTACGCTACGCTCTACAGCAGCAATGACTTTTTTTGTACACACTGTACTACGTCTCTGTGGATGCATATTATCATTTAGAGTAAACGTAGTGCGAAAAAGTTCCATAGTTAATCGAATTAATTGCTCTGATGCACGATTATGTTGACCGTGAAATGGACGTAGTGCGCGATACGTATTTCGAACAGAAATTTGGAGGCGTTGTTCAGGCGTCAGTCTATTCATATTGAAATGCCAACCCAAACTTGACAGCTGACAAAATGGAATCCAGTTTAAAAAGTGTTGCTAACTTAAAATTATATACCTGTATAAAAAATACCCTTTACAATTTAATTTTAATCAAACAATTTTTCTTTTCTGTGAATAAGAAAATTAATTTATTGATTTTTTTTTTTATAGTTTTCTTAATTCTCGCATAATATTAAACTATTCTACGTGTTTTGCTTACTCAAACCAAAGAAAAAAAGGTACTCCTTCATTTCGTTTCAAAGCAGAAAACACCCCAATTTCAATTAAATTGAAATTTAAACCAAACTAACCAAATAATCATCAACTAAACTAGTCAACCGTACATAGCGGCTAATTGACTTTTAAGGTGTCATGCAATGGGAATTTTTTTTAAAATTCCATAATAAATAACAAAAAGAAAAAAATATTTAAAAATCGAAGACAAGAGATTTAAAATAGATGAAGTACAAAGTGTTTTTAATGAATGTCAGGTATTACAAAAAATCTTAAAAGTAAATACAAAAAATAAAAAAAAAAAAACGTAAAAAATATATATTATTCTTTTCTAGAAAGGCCAAATGTAAAAAGGCATCATTAAAAAAATTGTATAAAAGTTAATTAACCCTCGTCAACCATTAAGATAAAAACAACATTTTTTAACATTTAAATGTCAGTATCATTCATTAATTCATTGATTTAAATAGAAATAATGAAGAGAAAGCAAATTTTTTTCACAAATCATGACACAGTGGATAAACGCAATTTATTTTTTATAGAAATATTTAAGTTAAATTTGATTGCATTATGGTATAAATAAAGAAAATTTATGTAGTAAACCAAAATGAGTCGACTTACCTTACAAACTTTAAAGGACCTAACCCGTGACTGGTCAACTGAGGGTATATCTCTGCACTTCAACTATACATTTTTTAGTGTTTTTACTTTTTCATTTATTATAGTCTTACACTCAGGGAACAACTGCTTTAAAAATATGTAGCTGTTTGGGTTGTAATACAGTGTTTTTATTTGTAATGTAAATGTCAGTCATTCGTAGAACAAATTTAGTTTTTTACTAAGCTTGTAGTTCATTTAAAAAAACAAACCACATCAAATGACTGTTTTATGATTTTACATTTTTCATATGTTTGTTTATTATATTATTTCATTTTTACTACAATTGTTAGTCATTTATTGAACACTAGCTGACCCGGCAAACGTTGTTTTGCCTTCAAATTTTAATTGTAATTAATTCTCTAAATCAAAAAATTTTTTTACGCAAATAAATAAATAAAAAAATAAATTCACATTAGTAAATCATTTTAAAATTTGAAATTTCATGGGAAGCCCAACGCCTCCTTGTCCTTCTATCGCCTTTATTTGCTGAATTATATAAAATAAATAGCTGAAAAACAACTGCCATAACAACTGCGACGTCACCTATCACCGGTGCATTGAAGCGCCGCTCATGCTAACCAGCCGGTGTCTTGTCAGCTCTTATCACAACCGTATAATCATCTGTCGGCATCTGCTCTAGGGCTGTTTTGAATAGGGCTGAATTGAAGATTAACATAGGTTTTTTGTAAATATTAACATAGGTTTTTTGTAAATATCTTCGGAACTGCATAACCGATTGAAGAGTTTGATATCTCTTTTTGAAAAACATGACAACGGCTTTCAAAAAAATAAATAAAATAAAAAAAGGGGAAAAAATAAATTGTATGTATGTATATTAGAGCGACTCAAGTTGTATGGAAGCGAAATTCGTGCAAGGTGTACCCCCCTCAAAATGAACATTGGTATTTTTTATAATGACATCTAAAATATTTCGGCTCTAGCTTTGACCTCTCGTGAGCTGGACCATTTTGAAAAATGGTCCATTTTTGCATGTTTTGTTAATTTAAGAACCTGTTTCCTTACTAACATATACAATATTTAATTTTTTTTTCTTTCTTTAGTCCTGTTTTCATCCATACATGATCTAGAAACTAAATCCGCTATCATATTAGAGTTACCACAAAATTGCATTTTTATATATTCCAGAGCACCGTGTAAAATGCATCTAATTTGCAAAAATCTATATTATTTACATACAAAGATGATGTACTTGGCAAAAGAAAAAGTTGATACCCATATTGCCCTATTTAAAACAAAGAGTTACCACGCCATTGCATTTTTGTCAAAACGCGAACTAGCACGAATTTCAAAAAAAGCTGAGATCCGTATTTAATTAAATCGACTAAAGATTAAAATATGTTAATTTGGCATTTTATTACAAACAACCCCGAACAAAAAATTCAAAAACCGTTTTTTTTTACAGAATATCCTTAAAAAAGAACATGGATGAAAGGACATGGACAAATTGTATATACAGTTGGACGTGCCTTAAAAAACTCTTTCTTATGATACCCATATTGTATATGTTGGTAAGGAAACAGATTCTCAAATTAACAAAACATGCAAAAATAGACCCATTTTCAAAATGGTCCAGCTCACGAGAGGTCAAAGCTGGAGCCAAAATATTTTAAATATCATCTTAAAAAAGTCCAAGGTTCATTTTTAGGAGGGTACATCGAGCACTTTTTTTCGTGAGTCGCTCTAATGTATATGTCATTGGTGGTACAATATGAAAATTGGATTTTGCCACGCCCCTCGGCCCACAGACCGAAAATCAAAAATCAGACTTCACAGTGTCACCCGCCTGAATATTTTGAAGATTCCCTGAAAATTTCATCAAAATCGGCCAAACCGTTTTGGAGTCCATACGTTACATACATACACACATCCTGTTTTATATATGTATATAGATAGATAGAAGAAGATTAAAAAACAAATGACAATGTTAGTTGAATTTACTGAAATGTAAGTCGTCCTTTCTTTTAATAAAATTTAATTTGTTTTTAATTACATTTTTGCAGTGGTCTTTACCTACCTAAGTGTAGTCTTAGATGGTAGAGTTGCCCATTTAGCCATTTTCCGGCAAGATCTAACCAATTTATATGTATCCTGGTATTTGCCAGATTTTATGAAGCCATTATACTTTCCCTACACTGAAAGAATTATCCTTCATAATATTAATGAAACAATTTCACATAATATTTTTTGTTGATTCAATGACGAATTTCATAATATCGAAGAAGTTCATTAAAATTAACATAAGCTTTTTTCATAACTTTTCATAGTTTCATAAAAAAAAAAAAATTCATAGTTTCGATTTCATAAATTATCTCTTCATAAATTTTCCTTAGAGCTATGATATTATTTCAAAGACTTATTTTTTTATTTTCTCATAAAATTTCATAATTTCGTTAATTTTTATACATTTCAAACAATAGTTTTAAAATTTAATTTAAGTGTTCAACATATTTTATAAATTATTTAAATTTAGCCATTTATTATTTTTGACTTCAATGAAATTTTTTAAAAAATCATATGAAGCGGTTCATTGGCTTAGTTAGTTCCAATGCATTTTTAAGACATTCAAGAAAACTTCTTAATATTTGAAACAGATTCATAAACTCTATAAACGCTTCATTAGTTTTATAAAGATATTCATTAATTCTACAAACATTTCATAAACATTGACTTTAATGAAATCTGTTTCATAGATTATATGAAACGTTTCAATGGACAAGTTCCACTGACAATGTTCATTACAGCTATGAAGAAATTTATTACTAAAGTATATAATAATAACTGAAGTAAATATATAACTCAGTGTAGATTTTTTTTCCTACATTGAAGGTAGTTTGAAGGTTTTCCAAAATTTGTTAATTTTTTTTAATAATTTACATTAAAATTTTTAAGTTTTAGCACAATTCTTAAAATTTACAATCTTTTCTCCACACTGAGAGAATTATCTGCAAGATATCAATGAATTTGTGCGTTAGGTCTATAAAGTGTCACTGGAACTGAATGTAGTTTTCATAAAATTTAATAAAAATCTTCGTTTTATTTATTAAAAATTTCATACCACTAATGAAAAAAATTCATTAAAATTATGATGCCTTTTCAAAAAGTTTAAGAAATGTTGCATTCATATTGTGAAAATAACTTCATTAGTTTAGTGAACAAATTTCTAGTCTTAGCAATTATCTCGGTGCGTAATCCCCCATTTTTCACTTCTACACACAGAGAAAAATGTAGCTATTGCCAACTGAAATTCTGCTACTACGACTCAAATTCGGTTATTACGAATTTCAGTCGGTTGGCACAACTTAACATTAGTTTTCACAACAATGTTCGGTTAAACCAACTGAATTTTAGTTGCAACACCCAAAATGTTTAGAATCTGATGTAAATATCTTTGTACTAACTGAATTTATAAGTTGCTACCATTAAAATATACTTTTCAATTCGGTTGGCACTTTATTTCTCTGTGTGTAAAGTTGTCAGTCTTGCTTGTAAACAAAACGTTCAGAAATCACTTCTATGGTGCGATTTTCTGTCGTAACGATTTGATCAATCTCGTTAACTAACGATAAATGTCGGTTGAATGTACACTGGGAAGT
>CM037851.1:278454431-278592467 GCA_021234595.1 Delia radicum | reverse complement strand
TTATTGAATCAATTAATATTTTAATTGATTTTGCACCTATCACGGCAATGATACTATCAATTAAACCTTTTATTAAAATTAAGAAGGAAAAAAAAGTTATAAATAAATTCTACAAAAAAAAAATATGATACTCACAAAAAAGTGTGTAATCTATACGTTGGTATGTGTGTTTTTGCAATGCTGAGTCTGTTTGTGCGTGTGCTTGTTTTGTTTGTTAACTTCAAATGCATTTCGTATTTTATACAGAAAATTTGCTATTTATGCATACAGTGTATGAAAAAATAATATGATAATTGCGTCTAAAATAAAATATGTATTTATATATTTAAAAGTCAATTAAAATATTAATTGATTCAATTAAATATTTGTTTAGAAACAAATTATAATTCAAATCAAATCCTTAATTAGATATTTTAGGTTGATAAATTTTTCTGTGTATACACACATAAAAGGAAAATATGTTTTTTCCCTATTTCTTTTATAAGCAGAAAAAAAGAAGCGTTTAACTAATATTTGTAATAATAATATTTTTATAACAAATTGTATTATAAATTAACTTTTTAGAAACTTTATAATTTAATAATTTATTATAATGAAACAATTAAAAGTAAAGATCAAACATTTACAAACATTTTACTTTTATTTCTTTCGTTATTAAAAAAAAATCTAACAAAACTTTTTCTTTAATTATTAAAAAAAATCTAACAAACTTTAAAGTTATAATTGTAAAACACTATTAGTTATTGAAAGTTAAATTATTTACATAAATAATAGCTAAATGCTTTTTTCAATAATATTTTTTTTTTAATTCACAGCGCACTTTTTTTTATCACCTCTAAACAACACGAAAATCAACTAATGGGTCGATTATGGATAGCAACCGAACTTCAGTTGCGTTGCCAGTTGCCAAATACATATTACGTATGGCAACTGGCAACTGAAGCTGGCAACTTCAGTTGCCAAATAGTGATTATATTGGCAACCGAAAAGTTCTGGTTGCTGTAGAATTTTTAGCAACAAAAAAGGCGGGAACATTAAAAATTAAGTATATTTTATTGTTAAATTATTTGTAATATAGATATAAATAATATTTTATATATATTTTACATCATATATTTCATATAACAAATATATAATAATTTTATTTGTACCTGTAGATTTTAAAATGGTGAAAATCACAACCCGGAAACAATTTGAGCTGTTGTTCCAGCAACTCGAAAAATACTCATTTACATACAACATTTTTAATTAAATAATTTTTTTACACAATACTTTTATTAATATATTTTTTATACAAATTCACATTTGTCAACCTTTTTTTTATTTGTTTACATTTTTTCAGTTGCTGAACTGTCAAAATAAGATTATCGATAACTTTTTGGCAACTGGCGAAGGTTGCCGTACATAATACCAATTTTCATTTCAGTTGCGTTGCCAGTTGACAACGCAACTGAAGCTCGGTTGATATCCATAATCGACCCATAAAACTATTTTCGTGTATAGTTATCGTGTTTACACTAGCATTGACTTCAAAAAAAGAGTGTTGCAAACTCTACAGAAATAATTACGATTTTGTCTTTTTATTTACAAATAAAATAATAGATTCATATAATTAATTAATTCGTTTGACATTTTAATCACAATAACGTATTAAAAAAAATGTTGGGAAACTTTTAATAATTATGTTTATGTGTTGTCAACACTGGTTAGATTTATAAGAAAATTTAATAAATATTTTAATTAAATCAATTAAAAATATTGTTTAAAACGCCATTTATATTCAAACAATCGATTAATTCAATATTTTTTGCCCATAATTATTTTTGTGTACATACAAATCTATTTTTAGACAAATATTTAAAGTAGAAACTAGAAAATTTTCAAGGTTGAAATTTAAAAAAAAACATATTTAAATTGGCTTTAGGCCTCTTGCCTGAGTAGCGGAAGATCGCCGGTTCAAGCCCAGTCCGAGGCATATACTTTTTTTATAAATAAAATAAATTTTGTTGAACGCATGCGAATCTATTTATAGAATATGATAGTCCATAAACATAAAATATTCAAGTTTTGCAATAAAAATTCGAAATTTGCAAATAAATGTTGGTTGCTACAATAGAATTACAATTTAATAATAGTGATAGTGGAACCACAAAAATTCGGTTGGCAAAAAATTCGGTTGCAACTACAGAACTATTTTCTGTGTGCATAAATAAACACTTATTTCTACCATTATTTTAAATATTAAGTGATGATCGAAAAAAAATTTAATAGTCACTTTTTAGACTCGTTATTTTTTTCTCATCTAGTAAGTACATATGTATATAATTACTTATTTTTAATTTTTTGTAAGCTGAAAAGTAATGACATTTTGTTCAGGCAAGTCATTTACGTTTTTATCTATCAAGTATAACATGTCGATATAGCTAAGATGTTAAAGCGGTTGACTGACAACCAGGGTTTAAAAGCATACAATTCGTTAAGAAGTTTTTCTTTTAACTTTAACTTTAACTACAACTTTCAATTATTTAAAAAGTTCCCGCACTAGTTTTTAAAAAAACTTTCGGTTATTCAAAAATATCCAGTCTTTGTTTTAAATAGTTTTTCTTTTCTTTATATGCTTTAACTTGAACCACAGCAATACACAGGATGCTGCGTAAACATTTTAAGCAAAAAGTAAATTCTTCTGCTTTAGCAATGTAATAACTTTCCAATTATGTGGCTGGTAGCATGAAAAACAATAACTGGGCAGCTAAAAACAAAAAACCGATCATTAGCTCTGTGTGTTCAGGGTTAAACAAATGCTTTTTTTGCTCAATTGTAATTTGTTTTTTTTTAGGCATTAGTGTGATTTCATTAGCATTACTAGGACAAATTATAATGCTAAAAAATTTCATTACAATTAAATGGTAATGACATTTTTTTGGCTTTAGCATTAGTTAACTAATGGTAATGAAATTTCAATGCTAATGAAAAAATCCCAAGTATGATTGTGAACATATTTGTGGAGTCGATTCAATTCGGTTTTGTATATAAAGTTAAAGCAAACAGCCGAAGTTAAAGTTAAAAGTTCGGCCGCCGAACTATTTTCGATTTGGCCGACCTTTTAGAGTACGAAGAGTGAATAATTCATTGTTTAACTACGGACTTTTATTTAAATCTGACATTCCAGTAGCCAAATTTGTCCATAGTGCTTTAAAATACCGACCGAATGCATTTTCTGGACGAACTGTTCGGTCACACACAACAAATTTATATGGAAATATCTGTGGTTAAAGTTAAACTCTGGTTATTTTTAGAAAAAGCCTCTGCAATAGAGGGTTTAGAAAGAAAATCATAGAAATGAACCACTTCAAATGTGGTTGGCAACGCACACAATCATTGACACACACCCATATGTATTGCCATCTATGGTTTAGTAGTAGCATTATGTAAGTATTCAAACCTAACAGCATTGCCAGCTCGCAAAATATATTGTTTATTGGAGACTTTTATTTCAATTACTAAGGGCGGGAGCGTAATTTTTTTTTTAAAAAGAGATGCAACACAGGCAAGGGTGGCAGATGATTTTGATAAAAAATCGGCATTTAAAAAAAAAAATCGGCATTATCGGCACTTTCATTTAAATAAATCGGCAAAAAATCGGCAAATAAAAATACCCATTTAAAACCAATAAAACATGCTTTAATTAACAAAAAATAACAAAACAGAACAATTTATCATTAACTAATGTTTATAACATATAAAATAACATAAAAATCAAAAAAATCAACGTTTTCCAAATAATGTAGTTAATTTAAAAAATATATATTTTATAAATACACATTTTAGTTTGACATTTTTATTAAATCTTTTTTTATATCAGCATCAAAACAGTTTGAATTATTAAATTTTAAATAATCTTTAGAAAATAGAATTGCCTGTATAGATTCATTTTCCAGATAACATCTAAACTTTTGGTTGACTTGACTGAATATTCTTTCCACATTTTCGGAAGAATGTGGAAGAACCATAATTTGTTGTACAAACTTTGACAGCACTGAAAATGCACCTGTAGAATCCCCACATTTTTTGCCAAAAAGTTTGCAAATTTATTTCAAGTCCTTCAACAATTTCTTCAAAATTTAAAAATTTAACTCCCTGAATTTAGATCCTAAAATTTGTTTTTTTTTCAGAAATAAAGCTTGGGAACTCTTTCAGAATTTCCATAAAAGAATTATTGTCCTTTTTATAATAATGTTAGGGTTAATCAGATTTATAAAACTTTTCTTCAAAATCATAACGTTTTAATATTTGATTGGCAAGTTCGATATAAAAATGAATACAGTTATTTACAATTTTGTAAATTTCGCTTTGGTTAAGTTTTTATTTTGATATTAACTCTTTAGCCAAAAATCCCAAATACACATCATCAAATTTAAAAAAATTGTTTGTGCTCATAAATTCCGATAAATAAATTTTATCAAATGTTCTAAACACAACCACACACACAAACACCCCAGCATACCATATGCGCTCTAAATGAGCTCATAAAGACTCTTTTGTCGGAACGCTGACGCTCATAATGAGTTCATAAAATAATCATAAACAGTCATAAAACGCTCATATTTGAGTGGCTTTTTCCACTAAACTGGTCACTCATGAAAGAGCTCCAAATTTTATGCATAAAAGAGTATTTTCCCAGCTTACCATATGCGTTCTAAATGGGCTCATAAAGACTCTTTTGTCGGAGCGCTGACGCTCATAATGAGTTCATAAAATAATCATAAACATTCATAAAACGCTCATTTTTGAGTGGCTTTTTCCACTAAACTGGTCACTCATGAAAGAGCTCTAAATTTTATGCATAAAAGAGTATTTTATGACTCTTTTTTTAAAACGCATTTTGAGCTCTTATTCCAGTGCATAAAATAACATTTTCGAGCCTCATTTACTAATACTAATACTAAATAGTATCCTGTAAATGACGAAAAACAGATAATTATAAATAAATAAATAATAAATAAATAAATGAAAGAAATAAGCTTGCTCTTTTCATTATTTTAATTATGTATTATTTTTGTATTTATTATAAAATAACTCACAATTTTGTCTTTACGCTTCCAAAAATATTCACTAATGAATCAATTTGTGTAACTTCTTTCTTCTGCTTAGCTGGAATTTACCGTTATCTGTCAGCGTGCAGAAATTACTCATAAAAAGCACATAAAATCTATCGTTTATGAGCTCAGAAATATGCGCGCAGAAACCACGCATAAAAAACTCATAAAATTTACCGTTTATGAGCTCATAAATTTACACGCAAGAAACACTCATAGAAAGTCATAAAATCGATCGTTTATGAGCCCAGAAATATGCACGCAGGAAACACTCACAGAAGCTCATAAAATCGCTCATATATGAGCTCATATATAAGAGCGCTTCGATAATGGTATGCTGGGACTGCATATAATTTTAAATAAACCTCACACTTTTTAGTAAAAGCGCTGACTTATTAACAGTTGTCTCTTTTTAATGTTACAAGTATTTCAGTGTTGCCCAAATTTATAAATTATACTAAAATAAATAAAGTTACCGTGTTTTAATGATTTATCGAAAAATCGGCATTTTTTGAGCGAAAATCTTCAAATCGACACTTTTTTGAGGCAAAAAATCGGCAAAATGCAGATAAATCGGCAAATATGGCAAGCCTGAACACAGGAAATTCTTCCTATTTATTAATGAGTTGCTGTCTTTGGAATATTGGTTATTGGAATGACGAATGGTGGGGAAAGATGAAGGGCTTCTAACAAGGGATGTTAAATGGGGTTTTCAATTTTGTACCAACCTCCCAAAAAAAATTGTACTTTTTGGACCTTCGCGGTACCATTTTTTTTTTAATTTATTAAAACAACAAAAAAAAAGTACATAAAAATTCACTTATATACAAAAACAAAAAAACAAAACTTAACAATAACATACATTATATGTATGAATAAAATAAGGTACAAAAAAGTCTTATGAATATATGAGATCAAAATCATGGAATTATTTGTTTAGTTAATAAACTATTTGGAATTTCTACATCATAGCAGCATGAATTTGTCGATCTTAACCAATCCTTTGTCTGTATGAAACTTGATAATGTTGGCCAGGCACGTAGCTAGGGGGGGGGGCTTGGGGGCTAGAGCCCCCCCGAAATGATTTGACAAATTTAAAAACTTAATACAATTCGTTAGAAAGTAACAATGTTATTGATAAATTTAATATGAAAATAATTATTTTTGACTTGGATCAAATAGGAAATAGTTTTATATGATTCGAATCTTAAAATTTCGTTAGAAAACATCGCCTGCAAATGGGCGGCTATCATTGTTAGAGTTGATTTTCGACAAAAAGCAATAAATAAAATCTTTTCATAAGAGATTTCGAAGTCTTTGACTTAAAATATAATCAAAAAATTGTTTGAGACAATGCAAACTAAACAGAAAAAACTAAAATTGAGTTTTAATTAAAATATTTGTTGATTCAGCAAAAGTTTAACTAAATTCGGTCGTGTTGATGCAATTGTAGTACCAACTAAAATAATTTATATCTATTTAATTAATATTATTTTCAATTACATATAGTTTTATTCACATCTATTAAAAATTTAATTGAATATTGTTTACTATTGGGAAAAATTAGACCATTTGAAAAATCGCAAAATTGGGAAAAAAATTGCCAAAACAATCCTCAAAATTGCAGGAATTTAAAAAACTCCCAAAATAAACGCCAAAATTAAAAAAAAAATTAAAAAAAAAATTACCAAAATTAAAGAAACGCGAATTTTCAACTTTAAACGATTTTTTTAATTTTGGCGACTTTTTAAAATTTTTGCATTTGTTTCAATGTTGTTCAACGTTATAAAAACTGAGAATTTTTTTATACCAAATTCATTTTCAATTAAACAGTTAATTGAAAGTAAGTTTGAAATCGAACAAAAGTTTAATTGAATTTTTTTTTGACAATGAATTTTTCTGTGTATTTTGACATAATCTTTTAAAATGGAGCTACCACTGAGACTCAAAATTAAGTTTACTTGTGCCGTAAAAGTCGTTACTTTACTTACAGTGCAATCTTTTTGGTAAATTTGGTTTGCTACGCACGCATCTGGTAACATAGTTTTCAGTATTTTTTTTACGATATATATTTCGATATCTCATATTTTTTTAATTTTTTGAAACAAATTTAAGCCTCAAACTTTGATCGATATGCATAACATGTTAACGTGGTCCAATGGGACTCAAATTTTCTCAATTTCTTTTTAGACTAAATGTAAACAAATTTCAATTTGCGCTCCTTGAAATGCGACATTTTAAAATCAAGCAGCTAAACCAGTAATAACGATGTAGTTTTTTTTAGACATTTTAAAGGGTTTTTATTTAAAAAATTGATTAAAGACAATTTGAAAAGCGTTTGAAATTGTCCAATATATAAATCAAAGTGAATTGGAAATACGAAATAAATAAGACCTAGGCGATGGAAATAAGACCTAGGCGATGTCAGGTATATTTTTAAATTTTCCAATTTTATATTTTTTCTTTATTATTTCTTTCAGACTACAATCACGCTTGCTTGGAAAATTTACGATTTTTTTAATACAATACATGAAGTCGGATATATGAAAAAGGGGAAAAAATAGTGAATAATTTGTTAAAATAATTCAAATAAGTGGCAGCAGGGGTCCACGACATAGTGTCAAAATGGTTTTCAAAATGTGTGTTTTCTCGAGGATTTGAACGCTGTTTTTAAATAAGTCTAAATTTCCTAAACTTTAAACATATTTTCATACAAAAATGTGTTAATTTTCACCACCAATTTTAAAAATAGATACGTTTTTCATATATTTTTGCTGCTTTATCACCTATCCGAATTTAATTTCAAAGGAAACCCATCGGAAAAGCTTCCTTATAAGTGGCAGGCAAATTATATAGGGTATTTGCTTTTAATTTGTTTTTTGGACGGTTATAATTCTTTAATTTTCCGAGTTAAAACGTTTGCATAAAATAATACATTATTTTATATGCACTTATAAGGTTTTGTCTGCCAGTGCATTTAACCGGACATAATTATATAAATTCATATATAAAAGTGGCAGGCAAATTATATAGGGTATTTGCTTTTAATTTGTTTTTTGGACGGTTATAATTCTTTAATTTCCCGAGTTAAAACGTTTGCATAAAATAATACATTATTTTATATGCACTTATAAGGTTTTGTCTGCCAGTGCATTTAACCGGACATAATTATATAAATTCATATATAAAAGTGGCAGGCAAATTATATAGGGTATTTGCTTTTAATTTGTTTTTTGGACGGTTATAATTCTTTAATTTCCCGAGTTAAAACGTTTGCATAAAATAATACATTATTTTATATGCACTTATAAGGTTTTGTCTGCCAGTGCATTTAACCGGACATAATTATATAAATTCATATATAAAATTAATTTCGTAGAAATAATTTAATATGATGTCATATATAGTTGCGTATAATTGTATATTGCATTTAGAATACGCTAAAACTAATCCAATTAATAATTACGTTATATTTATATATCTAGACATTGCAAAATAATATATATTTTGATATTATATCATATTTTAAAAAACACAATTTTATTTTAGATAAAATTGTATATTACCCCATGCAGAGTCACAATAGAAAATTTGTCAATTATATTTTGGATGTAAATATGTATTACATCAATACAATAGTACAATTAATTGCATCATTTTGTGTATAATTTTATACACAAAATTTACCCCAATTTTTGTCTTTTGAATTGATTTCTTTCTGGTTCTTAACCCTAAAAAAAGAATTTGTTTCATTTATAACATTATGAGTTCTTAATTTAGTCTAAGATTTTTTTCAATCTAAAACTCTAAATTTAGTTTCAACGTTTTTTCCGTCTTTGTTATTCAATGGTGTAAGTTAATAAATACCACAAAATCTTCATTTATATTTTTTTATGTTTGAATATAATAAAATTTCCAAATGCTATGGAATTTGTTACAAATTATAAAGTTGTAAACCTTTTGCAAGTGGCTAAAGTCTAAAAGGATTAATAGATATTTTGGATTTTCATGAAGTTTTAAAATCAAAAACCGGACACAACTATAGCTTATTTTGTATATTTCAGTATCAGTTCACATATAAATTTATACCGCTGTATAAAATCGTATTAAATTGTATCGCGTCATTATTCGGATGTTATTTAATCTGATATTATCAAATTAAAACTAAACTAATGCAAATATAATTATTATGCCCATTTCTCGGATAAAACTTTATTAAGACTCATATTAAATTTCGTATGATTATATAAAGCATCATATTAATTTTAATCGGGTTATTAGAAGTTGAAACTTTTTTACTTTTTTTTACATTTATCAAGTTTTAGCTACCCTAGACGTATATTAGCACATAAAAATATAAAGTAACGCAATTTTATTTTTCGTGGTTTTCAAAAAGTTTTCCGCATAATCCTTTTTTATTTAATTAAACTAAAAATTAGTATTTAGCTAAAAATTTAACGTAATTAGACAATAACGATGCATATCCAACTTAAAGTACACAAACATTTTCAAATTTGTGATCAAACAGATTAAAGCGTTGTTTCGCAATATAGACATCAAAATTCGCAAAATAATGAACACAATAAGTAATAAATGAAAATATGCATTTTAAGGAAATGCACTTTATGCGGGAGGTTTTTGTTTCAAAATGAAATCAGAAAGCTATTTCTAATATTAACACATGATTGCCCATTACGTGTAGGTAAAAATTTAGCAAAAATTTAGCAAACAAAAGAAAAAACTGTTACTTTAGTGTGCAAAAAAAAAATATATAATCAAAAAAAAAAATCGAAAAGCCCCCCCCGAAACAAATTCCTAGCTACGTGCCTGATGTTGGCACATGTCTGTTTCTTTCATTAGTTTTTATTATATTTTGAAAAGAAAAAACTGTTTCCACATTTGCAGGCAAGTGTGGAATGGATTAAATTCCAGCAACGACTCTAGAAATGTCAGGAAACATATTGACATTCAATTCATTTTAAAAATTAGCTACTACCGACCAAAACCTACAAATGTTTTAATTTTTTAACGACTTCAGTTGCTTCGTTATTAAAATTGACTTTGGTTGTCAAAACTTCGCAAAATTTTATATAAGATTGTTTGGCATTTTCTTTCATTTCTTTAACAATAATTTAACTTAATTTTCACTTCTTCAGAATTTGAATAAATTCAAAATAAAAGTGAAGTTGACTGCAACAAATGTCAATATATGTAAGAGCTCTATACAACACAATGCTAGTCGCATACAGAGCTACCAGATAAATTTTGCGAAAAATCGCCAAATTTCCGATATTAAAAAAAAAAATCTACAAAATCCTCAAAATGATAATAAATCGTCAAATCTGGCGGATATGGTCGCATATATTTTAAGCGCTCATTACATAAAACGAATAAATGCAATGAAAAAGAACACAGTAACAATTTGTTTGCTATACTAAGAATTCAAAAAGGGGAAAAATTAAAAATTTTTAAATTGTACCAAATGAGTCGCGGTAGTACCACGGTACTTTAGAAGGTCAAAATGTACCAAAAAAGTACAATTGTACCAACTTTAACATCCGTACTTCTAACATGTAATTACAAGAGATGATAAGCAGAGGGCGAAGTTGACCGGCTGTAAATCGGCGCACAACCGCCGCCGTATAATTCTTACTTGCATTAGCCGCCGCCGAAGCATGCGGCTTTCATCGGCTAAAATTTTAGCCGACTTTGATAGCTAAGCTGAAATGTTAATTTTTTTTAGATTATAGTTTACTTGTAGCTAAGTAGATTACTATAAAATCTTTTGATTTATATTTTGAGGCAAGACAATTCTAAAATATAACTAAAAATTGTTTAGTTTTACTGAGTATATTTATGATTTTTTAAAGAAGTTAGAATTTGCGTTACTGTGGCGGCATGGTTTTTTGACATCAAAGTTTTAGCAATTTGGCAACATTAAAAAAACTTAAAATCTCTTCCAAATATCAAGTTATAGTTAACGCGTAACTAAAAAAACAAGGTTGACAAGATTGTCATTGATGAATCAGGAATTTCCGAAGGCTGGAAATATTTCGGTGACTTACATTTAAAAAACAGACATATACTACAGAAGTATTCGAAACAATTGATTGGTGAAAAGAGCACAAACAAGTAAGTATACAAACTGTATGTGAATTTTAAAAACAGATTTTTCTGTTTAGCATTTTCCTAATGGTGCAAAACTGGTCAATTTGTGTTTTGGGATTCCAGCCACGTCGGCATCTTCAGAACAAACAATAAAAAACAGCTATTCGTGCATGATAACATGAAAGACGTGGAACCATTTTTATCAAAATAATCAAAATCTTACAAACTTAATTAAAATGCCTTATGCTAATGTAGCAATAAATTATTTTTACTTTTTTTAATCTCCTTTTTTTAAAATAAATAAATCAATTTAATTTTTTTAAATATTTCTAAAAACAGTCGGCTACAAGCCGGCTTTAAACCGCCGCCGAGTTATTTTTGCTTAGCCGCCGCCGAAAATTTTAGCTCGGATTCGCCCTCTGATGATAAGTCGTAGAACAGTTATTGCTTGCCACCTGATGGAGAGTTGGCGTACTTATTGAAGATTTTTGGTTCATAGTCCTAATTCATAATTTTACTTCGGTGGGGTTAAGTACTATGGGAACACCGAAGGTGGGAGCTGCTAAACATATGAGAGATACAAAATTCATACATATTATTTTTCTAAATTGATGTTGCCGTCACCGGGAATTGAACCCGGGTCCATTTGTGTAACAGTCCAACGCGCTAACCATTACACCACAGCGACCCCACCATAGGTTTTGCCTGCAGTCAGAGAAAAACTTCATAATTTTTATAAAACAGCTTCATTGGACGAAAATCTATGAAGAATTGCCATATATATGAAGTTTTCATAAATGCGATGAAACTTTTCATAATTATTTATTAGGATGTCCCTTAAATTACTGATTTGTCTATTTTCGTTCATTACACGCCCCGATTTATTGCAAATGGTTCCAATTAGAAGAAATGTTTTTTTTTTGGAATACGTTAACCCGTGTGGCGCAAGACAGCTGAAAAAATGCCCATTTTGGAAAAAAGTGTATTATTATTTGATTCGAAGTTTCAAAAAGTTTACTTTTATTTCAATTATCTATTTAATATACTCAAAATTATTCAGATAGGGAATTCTCACTTCATCGGAATCCCATATGAACCACGAATTTGATAAAAAAAAACGTTTTTTTTTTAATTTAATTTTAAAGATTTTTTAAAATGCCTAATTTGCAGATGTCGATTACTATTTTTATAATATAATAATTGTTATTAAACAAAAAAAAATAAATTGAGAAAATGATAATTTGAGTTTGTATTTGGAGCGATTCCTTTTCAGGACATTTTATGAAAAAAGCTTTGTTTGTCAAAAATTTAATAAAATTTGAATGTTTTCATCAAAGCTTGCATTATTTTCGAAAATATGTCACTTAAATTTCTTAAGACTTTACTATTATTTAAATAATCCTTAGTCCTTAGTGGCCTGGGGACAAAAAAGGCCCATGAAACTTAATTTTAATTATGACTACAAGATTGTAAAGCTTTTAAATTGATAAATTAATAAAAAAATTCTTATTTTATGTAACTTGATCCATATAGGGTTAATTTTGTTTTACAGAAGAGAGAGAAGGGAGACCCATGAAACTTAATTTAAATTATGACTTCAAGATTATAAAGCCTTTAAATGGATCAACAACATTTTTTTCCACTTGATAAAAATTATATTTTTGTTTAACTTGATTCATACAGGGTTAATGTTTTCACTTTTCACCAAAAAAAAAACACGCTAACAAATTTACCGAATAATACTCCCCAAATACTCTATAGGGTTTTGATCCGGAGAACATGCGTGCCATTCCAATACACTTTTTTTTTTTTTTTTGATGATAGCCATTCCATCTTCTGATGACTAACATGTAATGAGGCATTGTCTTGCTGGAAAATGAGTTCTTATTCGTTGATATTTTCAATAATTCAATATTTAATAAATGAAGAACCCAGAAGAATTCATTCTGGTGCTTGGAAATTCCAAATCAACCAAACCGTCGGAAAAAAAGCGACTCCGAAATTTCATTTTGAGAAATAGCGTATGTCTCTCCAATAGCTGTTACAACCATCTGGACCATCAAGATTGAACTTTTTCTCATCAGAACAAAACACATTTAAAATAAATTTGGTGACCGGCAGATCTTAATGAATTTCGGATATGTTGTACAGAAATAAAAGTTAAAAGTTTTCATTAGCTGCCCAATTTAAGTGGGCTAGAAATAATAGCCTGTAAAACAACAAATTATGAGGAAAAAATGGAAATGGATTGGCCACACTCTCCGAAAAGTCCAAACCTCTATAACAAGAATGGCATTAGACTGGAATCCCTAAGGCAATATATGATGTTGACGCCCCAGTACCGCTTGGAGAAGAACTCTGCTAACAGATCCTGTGTCAATAAATAAGACCTAGGACGAATGTAAAATATTATGTAATAATAGATTAGACTGGAAATGTACTGCTGAAGCCCTATGTTGCCACGAGGAATAAGTAAAGGTAAAAAAGTAACCATAGACCACACTTGAGATTTTTTCATTAGCATTGAATTTTCATTGCCAAAAAACTTTCATTTCCATTTAATTGTAATGAAAGTTTTTGGCATTAGCATTTGTCATACTAATGATAATGAAATCACACTAATGCCTAAAAAACTAATTACAATTGAGCAAAAAAGCATTTGTTTACAAAAAAGGAGTGCAAATTGCTTTACATATGAATGGAACGGAGATCGATACTAATTGTATGTTTATTTGTATTATCACGTAAATAAGTAAAAATAAATAAAAAAATCTCCCTATGGCTGTTTTATAAAAATTCATAAATCGGGATATATAACGGACCTAGCTCATTTATATTATAAGGGTGTAGTAATACTCCCGTGGATACTGGGCATTTTATAAAATGGCTAGTACCTCGAAAACTAAGCGAAATATCTTAAAACGGACCAAATTTTTGCAAAACTTAACCGCATTTAACACTTTCTGATAATTCAAATGTGTTAAGTGTTCCGACTACACTCGTTCACCGGTTAATTCCATATCGTTTCAGTTTAGACCAATGTTCCATTTTATTATCAGAGGTATTAAATTGGTATTGTCACGTACGTATTTGGGTAAATAAACAATTAGGACACCCTGTGGCTGAATCATTAAAAATTTATCTTTCGGGATCTTTCCCGGCCATAGCCTATTTGTATTATGAGCGTTACTTAAAGCTCCTGTGATGCCCAGATTTCATCGATATTCACCATTAATAATTTGTTTTCTTTAATTGATGCATTACTAATTGTAATGAAATTTAAAATTATTGCCATTAATCAATGAGATCAAATCAATGAAATTCATTATCATTTATTAAGCAAATGCTAATGAAAATAATTTCATTACAATTGATATCAATGAAATTGTAATAAAATCATCAAATAATTAGTCCCATGTATGCCATAGACAAATTTCATATCAAATGAAATACTCTTTGAAGGCACATTTACTGATGTATAAATTATGTCTAAAGACTTTCAAGAATTTTTGTTAATCTGGCGTTTGTTAACGAATTGTAGTTGTGTTAAGCTAAAAATAATTCATAGTAATGCCTATTTTATTTAATTGAGGGAGTGTCTTAGCTTTTTCCGATATTCAAAATCGTTTGGTTTTCATGAGACTTTTCCCGAAGAGCCGTTTTTTCCTATATTTTAAATAATTAAAAGATGTGGCAGCTCTCTGTCCATCATATAGACAATATTGGTATCAAAATGTTTGTTTTCTTGAGTACTTTAAACTTAATTTCCACAAATTACAGATAAGTTTTCATACAAAAACACATTAATGTTTAACCCCCACTTAAACGTGAGATTGGCCAGCTAACAAAAAAATATGTGTCCCATTTTTGTTTTGCTCCTTTACAACATATCCATAGTTCATTAAAACCTGCGAGTTCGGGTCGGGATACATCCCTTGTAAATATGTTATACCTAAGTCAAAGTTTTTGTTACTGTCAGTTCATATTTTATTCCGCATACGCTAGTACATGTTATTAGTACCAAACCCTTTATATTTTAAGGTCAAATATAACAAGTGCCTTTCAAAGAAATACTCGTCGATAAAGTACTTTGATGACCTATTTAGAATCCATTACTCACTCATTTTAATACTTAATGTTTGTGTTGTAACTTGGTCAAGAATTAAATTAACTAAATTTCACATGTTTAAATGTTTATAACAAAAATAAATAGAACAAAAACATAAATGTTAACATGTCATAAGTAGTATTTATTTTAGTAGCATTTCAGTAACATTTCATTAACTTTTCTTCATATGATTTTTTTTTTTTTTTATGTTGGTGTTGTAAAGGGTGATTTTTTAAGAGCTTTCGGATTTGATTTAAAAAAAAAAATACATAAAATTTAGAGAAATGTATGAATTCTTTGTTTGAGTCGATAGAACGATCTATATAATTCAATGTTTAAAGATGATTTCATGTAAATGTTGACCGCGGCTACGCCTCAAATGGTTCAAACGCTGTGTTCAATTTTGGCATAATCTCTTCAACAGATCGGACGGTATGTCACGATAAATTCTTCAATATTGGCGTCCAGTGCGTCAACCGTTGCAGTCTTGTCCTCCTATAGACATGAGCCTTAATATAGCAACACAAAAAATAGTCTAACGGCGTTAAATCACACGATCTAGTCGGTCAATTGACCGGACCAAACGTGAATTAAACTGTTCACCGAACTCGTCTCTCAATTGAGCCATTGTTTCGCGTGATGTGTGGCATATGGCACCGTCTTGTTGAAAACCATCTTTAAAAGGTTTTACACCCAAATCCGTCAACCTACGTAGTGGAGTAACAGAGACCCAATTGCTGCGAACGTCGCCGAATCGATAATTCACGGTCATCATCAACAACATTGGCGAATATAGCTGCGATATGTTCCTCTGCCCGCACTCTACGTATGCGTGTTGTTGGTTTAATGTCCAATAATGTAAATTTGGTGCGAATTTTAGTTACAAGATTCCTAATAGCCGCCTAAGAAGGTCGCCCAAACTGACCATAAATTGGAAGAAGTGCACGATTCACTTTCTTAACCGAGCATGAATTTTGATAATAAAATTCAATAATCTGCACTCGTTGTACGTTTGTAAGTCGATTCATGGTTAAATTATAGACCAAACTGAACATGTTTAACAGTAACATGTTACACAAAAACAGCTGAGCTGCCAAAAACAGTGTTGAAAAAAAGAAAGTTGCTAAAAAATCACCCTTTAGTACTTCATATAATATGGGTCAACAAACTGAGTTCAACAAACAACGATGACAACTGCAACATTTAGTACGTAGAAAAAAAAAAAATTACAAAAATTATGAGCAGACATCCCAAATAAAATGAAAAAAATTTTAATACCTATGTTTACAATAAATTTCAGTTTTATTTTAGGTGAAATTTTAATTTCGTAAACGAAAGTTTTTCTATCTCTGTAATATAATTTTTGTGGTAATTCAACAATAACAACAACGTCAACAACTGCAACACCACAACAGCAGCAAATGCAACAAAATTGTTGCATTAAATGAAATTTATGCATTAAAAATAAATAATCGTTATTGAAGCCATGAATTGTTGACAGTTTAAAATAAAAGTCTTTTCTTTACACACGCAGCCAGAGCGACACATTGATGAGGAACAAGAAAACACGACTTGAACTTGAATTTTGTGGAAATGAAAATTAAAATAAAATTTTCTTTATAATGTATTTTTTTTTTTTTTGCATATCCAGACAGTGACGGCTTTGTATGCAAAATGATAACAATTTAAATGGAAATTGCCCACATTTGTAACTGTTTTTTCTCGATATTACTGATAGTCACAAATATTACGAAATGCAGACATTTTGATTATGTCTTATAGAAAATGTAAAACATGGTATTATTTCATTTTAATTAAAACCTGCTATAACTTTCAAAGTATTTATTTGTTTTTGTAAATAATTATTCAAACATACTGATAATTCCATTGAACAGTGGGCTGAATGGGAGATATATTGAAAACAAAATTAATTTCTGGTTCCCAGTATAGAAATTAGAGTTTCGAAAGAATTAATTCAATTTCAGTTTGATTCACAAAAAACTTCATTCAGAATAAAAAAAAATTTTATATATCATTCGGTTAATCCATTGCATAGGAATTCATTCACTAGCTTCATTCAAATGCTTTAATTGGTATTACCTAACTTGAATGAATTCAATTATATACAGTATTGTTCAAAACATTTGTAACTGAAATCATGGTTTAGGTAATTATAATTTTTTTGATCAAAAAGATTTGTGGTATAAGTTTTTGTTTTTTTTTATTAAGTCAAGTTATATCATATTACTTTACAAATACAAAAAAATTATTCATAACTTCTCAAAAATAAAAAAAGTAATTTTAACAAAATAAGTCGATAGTGCAGTGTTCAAAGCATTTACAACTCTTAAAGTAATTAACAGGAAATACAAGCAATGGTTTTAACGCTCAGTATTTTGTAGCGTAGCCATTATTTTTTATAACTTCTGAACACCTCTTAGGCATTGAGGAAATGAGTTTTTTAATATAATCGTCAGAAATTTCATTCCACTGCTTCTCCAACTCGACGAAAAGTTCGTCACCATTTCGGAATCCTTTATTGCCGATATTCCGTTTTACAATCATCCACATGTTCTCAATCGGGTTGAGATCGGGAGATTGAGCCGGCCACGACGTGATATTAATTCAATTTTCCTGCAGCCAATCTTGTACATCCCCCGCAGTGTGTTTTGGGTCGTTGTCGTGCTGGAAGGTCCATGAGAGTGGCATTTCCCATTCAGCATACGGAAGCATAACTGAACTCAAAAGATCTCTATAGATTGTGGCCGTCATTGTGCTAGTAATGCGGTGAATTGGGCCAATCCCATTTCCTGAAAAACACCTCCACACCATAATGTTTCCACCCCATGTGCTTCACTGTGGCGGTTGTGTATCTGGGATTAAACTTTTCGCCTCGTGTTCTTCGAACATTGGCTCTTCCATCTGATCCCCGGAGGTTGACCAGAATACATTTTTCCATTACTGTTGAGTGCAGTTCAAATGGGTGCGTGCAAAGTCAAGTCGAGCTTTTCGGTTTTTTTTCCGACACAAACGATTTCTTTGTACATCTATAACTTCTAAGACCATATTCTCGGGCTCTTCTTTTAATGGTGGGAAGACTGCCATCTATTAAAAGTTCAGTTTTAGCTTCTCTGGGAACTGCTTTGGGATATTTCGTAAAAAATTCTTGATTTTCCGATCTTCTCTTACAGTTGTAATACGGGGTCTTCCACCTTTATGAGTTGTGTGGATGTATCCACTATTAACAATGCGGCAAATCGTTGATTTTGGAACGGAGTACTTAATAGAAATTTCTTTTTGGAAAAGTCCATTTTGAAAATCATTTAAAACTTTTGATTTAAAATCAGAATTGTATTTATTTCCTGCCATTTTTTTTACAAAAATTATTCTTCCGATGTTTATGCTTCCAACATCTTATTACAACTATTAAAGACTAATAATTATAATAAATTTGTTTAAAAAATGTAACGGCCTGAATCTCATAATAAAAAGGAATGCGATTACCGTTATATCCTAGCATTTGTTAGTATAAATTGTTTCTTTAAGAGTAAGAATAATGAGAGTTGCAAATGTTTTGAACACCTGCATTTTGAATACATCTATTATTATTAATTTTTTTGTTGTTTTAATTTAACGGAATTAATTTTTTTATCTGTTTAACATAAAACAATATATGAAGAATATGTAAAAAATAAATTTAAGTAACTTAGTGTGATTTGAAGAAAATAAATCAATGAAAACAACAAATGTGATCTCAGTTCCAAATGTTTTGACCACTACTGTATATCGCTCATTTACTTCAAGACTGTCATAAGTCAAAAAATGTGTAAAAATTTCATGTTAATATCATGTGTGCAAAGAGTATATACTTCCTAGAGAAACTCTGCTACTCACGGGTCTCTCAATAATTGGCGAATTCGTACACAACTCTCACTAAGAGAAAAATACATTAAAACCTCCTATTTATAAAAAACGTGACCAAATAAAAGTCGAGAGAGTCAGATATGGATTGAAAACTTTAAACTTGTTTTCTGCAAAATCGTGTTTTTTGACTTATGTCAGTCTTGCAGTAAATGAGCGATATGTTCATTCAACCATTTACTAATTGAATGAAGAAATTTTAGTATCATTCATTTAATACAAAGAATTTTTACATAAACACACAAATTAAGACACACAAGCAATAACAAAGCATAAAATTGTTATTTTGTTTTTTTTATTTTGTTGCAGACTAATTTTAAGAAATTTTCATTTGACTAAATGAATGAAAATAAATCTTTCTTCATTCATCCTTTTTTTTTTTTTGAATTAAAAAAATGTTGAATCATTTAATAAAAAATTCATCATTTAATAAAAAATTTATTCATATTTTTTTTTTTTTTTTTTTTTTTTTTTTTTTTTTTTTTTTTTTTTAATACATATGTCGAGCATATATTTATTTTATTTATTTATTTATTTACTTGGAAAAATTTGATTTTAGGAGAGGAAATAAATATCACATTTTCCCTAAACCTGGATCCGCGCCTGTGTTATTTAAAGCTTTTGAGAATTAAGCTAAGAATTCATGCCTTAACTCATTATTGACATAGTGTTAATTTTTCGACCCAGTGCCTTTAAACGGATAGAGATCAGTAAGTGGTTTACAAATCTAGCAAAGCTGTGTTTTGAAATAAAGCGGTTGAAACCGCGGATTTTGAAAAAGTGAAAACCGGGTTTGCTTATTTTATGAAAAGTGATGTATAACTGAATCACACAGCTCTAACCGTGAAAAAGATATGGACACGACTACTTTTGTTAAATTTTCGAATTTTTCATATTTTAAATCGCGATATTTCCACAACCGTTGATGCTAACAACCCGAAATTTATACTATGGCATACTTATAAGACACTTACCTTCCATTAGATAAAATTGTATCAAATTAATTACACACAGAGAAATAAAGTGCTAACAGAATTGAAAAGTGTATATTAATAGTAACAACTTATAAATTCAGTTAGTACAACGATATTTGAATTAGATTTCTGAATATTTTGGTGTTGCAACTAAACTTCAGTTGAATTAACCAAAATTTGTTGCGAAAACTAATGTTAAGTTGTGCCAATCGTCTAAAATTCGTAACCACCGACTTTTAGTCCTAGTTACCAAATTTATGTTGTCAAATAGCTAACTTTTTCTCTGTGTGTATAATTTGACCATATTTGATATACCTATATTTCGGATCAATCTATATGAGGTTTGATCTCATGAGATAGCATGAGATCCGATTGTGTATGCCATTTTTTGGATCAGATGTGATGTTTAGTTATATGTGATACTATATATAATCATATATGACTATATCGGAAATTTTTTTGTCGTTATAATTTTTTTATAACATTTTTTGTTAATCTAGCAATACAATCATCAGTATCAACATCAGTATAATCAAGCGATAAACAGGGAGTTGGCAACCTGCAAATCTTCTGATAGAGTTTTGAAATTAAAAAAGAAAAAATTAACAAAAATAATTTTTAGGTGTTCTCGCATCTGGTATTGAAAAAAAATGCTCCAAAAAAAGTAAGAATAGTGTTTGAAAGCATTATATTTCCGATTTCAGAAAAACCTATTTTAAAAGCAACCTGTAGACTAATTTAAAAGTTATGACAACACAGGCCTGTAAAATCTTAGAGAGGTCAAGACCCTACACTCTAAAAAATCTTTATAAATTTACTACTATAAAATGGGTAAAGTTTAGTGTTATATTACGGAAATTTACTAAATATAAACACAAAATGCGTAATACTGTTTTTTAAACACTTTCATATACAACAATGCACACACAATGCATTTTCAGCGACAATATGTTTAAAATTAAACACTTTATGTATAATATTCGTATAATTTTGTTAAATAATAACTATACATACAAGTTTTATAAATTTACTAACATATAATGGTAGCAAATACTATGAAATTTAAAAATTCGAAAAAAAATAAAAGTGTCAGAAAATAAAAAAAATTACAAATTGAAACATTTATACGTTTAATAAAAAGAAACAAATCATATCGCGCATTTCAGTTTAAATTGTAAATGACCCTAATGCATATTTGAAAGCTGTTATAAATCAGTTTAAATTTGCATAAATAAATTTTAAAATTCCTTTCTGATAAAATACATATCGATGCTGCTCCAGCGAGAACCGTCATTAATTAATCTGTCAGCAACAAAAAATTTAAAGAAAAGTTCCGAAAAGCCAAAATTAAGTTATTTTTCAAATTGTTTCTTGCTGTAGCAGCGTCAATATTTAAATAAACTTTTTGTTTTATACAAACAAAAGATTTTGTACTGTTGTGTGCTTTGTGTTGATAAAAATTTGGTATTTTTGGGTATTTTCACCTATTTTTAAATGCATTTTTACGCATTGCATGCGTATATTTACTTTTTTTTACTCACAAATTCTGTAAAATTTCAAATAAGTTTAAAAAATTCTTATAATTCTTACGCACTTTTATTGTAAATTCACACATTATATGCGTACCAACTTACACATAATGAGTATACTTTTTTGTATTACCCACATAGAGTAAATTTACCCAATTTATAGTAGGAGTATAATTTCCTACTATAAATTGGGTAAATTTCAAGAGTAATTAATTAGAGTGTAGGTTATTCAGACGGCATAAAAAATTTTGCGAAAATGTCGTAAACGCGATGATAAAGCGTCCAGAACTTATACAAACTTATATATTAAGATATCTCGCAAGCCTAATGTAATGAAATTCTGAGGTCAGATTCGGATACAGCGGACCTCAAGTCTTCAGAAAAGTATGCTGTAGCAGAACAACGTGATTTATAAGTTGGAAAAGTTTCAAGGATAGGAGAAGATTCATGTAACAGTATTTAATAGATTTTTTTAGCCAGTAATGTAATTTTAGCAAAAAAATTTAAAAAATGTTTTATTTTTGATTTGAATTAGTTCAATTCTCCCAATTTTGTTTTTTACTTCTCATCGGGTAAATAAAACAATACGGGTAAAGCGTTGATCTTTTTCCTTCAAAATTTGGTTCTACATTGGTCCTCTGAAGATTTTTGGTGACGCGAAATGAAACATGTTAAGTTAGCGGATGAAGAAAAAAATTTTTAATTAATAAATGAACACTGCACGGTTTTTTTTTACAAAAAACAAATGTCTTGAACTTGAATAATCTTGCTGTCATCATAACTAAAATTAAATGCGATGAAATAACGCTTAAGGTGACACTAATCTTATGATTCTCTTTTAACCATCGACGACTACAGGCAAGTATAGTGCCCAAGGTTATCATAATCAGATTTGAGTTTATATTGGTCCAAGGTATGATTTGAATGCCACAACTTTCTTCTATCGATACAAGCCATTTTGTTGTTCCATCGATACAAAAAAAAAAAACAGTTGAAAAATGTTGTAAAAAAAATATGAAAATATCAGCCATTTGGTGGTGTTCCAATAAAAAACCAATTGAATACATTTAAGTGTAAGTCAAACGCTACAATTAATACCTGCCATTTTCGCTTTGAATGCTTTGTTTTTTATTTTTATTAGAGAATTTCTGCTGTAAATATTTGTAGTTGTTTGAGTTGTAATACAGTATCTTTATTTTTAAGTAAAAAAGTCATTTGTAGAAGAAATTACATTTTTGACTACAATTGAGGCGCTCAGCGCCAAAACGGCCTAACCCACATTGTAAAAAAAATCAAACTGGCTGTGCTGGTCTGGCCGGAACCTTTAGAAATAAATACTAAAAATACTCCCTATTGCATAATATAACACTAGGTTATACTACCTGCTGAAAACTGTTTTTTGAGCTTTTTTGGTATTTGTTTCAGGGGGTTCCGGTTGGATCGGCATGGTCGGTTTGATTTTTTTGACAATGTGGGTTAGGCCGTTTTGGCGCTGAGCGCCTCAATTGTAGTTCATTTAAAAAACAAACCACATCAAATTACTGTATTATGATTTTACATTTGTTTTATAAAGTAGTTTGTTTTTTATTTAAAAAAAATAAAATAATTACACTCTAATTAATTTCTGTTGAAATTTACCCAACTTATAGTAGGAAACTATACTCCTATTATAAGTTGGGTAAATTTACTCTATGTGTGTAAATGAAAAAAAATACACACATTACGTGTAAGTTGGTCAACAAAAATCGTGTAAATGTACTATGCAAGTGCGTAAAAATGTGATTAAATTTAGAAATAAATGAATAATTTTACTGAATTTTTGAGTAAAAAAACATGCTTTACTTGTAAATATACGGATTAAATGCGTAAAAATACATTTTTATATGCGTAAGAACCCCCTAAAAATGCGTATATTTACCTTGCGATAAGAAAGAAAAACAGAACATGTTTCAAATAAAACAAAGAATTAATTTTTAGATAGAGTTTTATTAAAGTGTTGTAGAACAATAAATATAAAATATAAATATAATATAAATATTTGTATATATGTGGTTGTACATATACAGAGCTTCAAAGATTGAATTCTATTTTGAAAAAATCAGATCGGATTTTTTTAAATCGAATGCTTTTTTTCTTAATCAATCGCAAAGAATTCATTCTTTGGAATTCACTAGTGGGGAATTCAATCAATTTAGCTAATTCAATATTATCAATTATTGAATTCAATCATTGGGAATTCAATCGTTGGGAAGTCAATTGTTGGGAATTCACTCATTGCCAATTCAATAATTGGGAATTCAATCTATTTTTTACTCAATCGATTTACAATTTGCCAAAATTGGCGAAACTGAAAAACGCCGCCAGAATGAAAAAAAACGCTAAAAAAAATATCGTAAAAATGAAAAAAATCCCCAAAAATTTAAAACAATCTCCAAAGTTAAAAAAAAAAACGCCAAAAATGTAAAAAATCACTTAAATTGAAAAAGTCGACAAAATTTAAAAATTGGTTGATTTTTTTATATGTCTTATTAGAGTTGTACTATTTAGTATCATTTTCCTCTTTTCTACTACATCTTGACATGCCGCGACATCTACTTCATTCTGCGTATATCTTTCAATCTGGTTGTCGTCCACACTATTAATGTGCTTATCAGCACAATTTTTTTTTAGCAAAAGTAATTAGTAAAACATTAGTATATTAGTAAAGCATTAGTATAAAACAGTTAAGTGCTGAATAAGTATAACAAAAATTTTAGCTGAAAACAGGATTTTAGCAAAAAATTTTGCTAAAAAATAGTATACCTGATTTACAAGACGTTTTACTAACTTTTCTACTAACTTATTTTTTTGGGTGTATATATTTTCAGATATTAAATAAATTCATGTCGTAAATGTGGAAAAATGAAAATTTTTACATTTCGTTATTATAGTAAATTATTTTTAAAAGAATAACAAAAATATGTTTTATGATTTTCAGCAAATAAATTAACTAAATTACAATTTTTCTACAAATTTTTTTGCGTTTTTTTCAGTCTACTACAATTCAGCAAAAAATTTATTAATTTTTAGCAAGGCTTTTGTATTTCTAATCTACTAAGTGTTAGCAAAACTTTTGCTGAATCTACAAATTTTGTTGCTAAAAATCAGCTCGCTGATTTTCAGCAAAAGATTTTGCTGACATTAGCAACTTTTTTGCAAGCATCCTCCTGACTAAAATTTTGCTGACTCAGCAAAATTTTTTGCTGACTTTACAAACTTTTTTTTTTGAGTGCACATCTTTTTGATGTTCCTACAGAAAAATAGCAAAATTTTAATGATACTTTATCGAGCCGATGCCGATATTTTTATCACGTTTACAAAAAGTAAGATATTTACTTCGATAAAAGCGTGATAAGAACGTTTAACAAATCACAAGATTTTCGCTTAAATTTACCAAATTTTAAATAATTTTTTCATTGAACTACGCTTTCAAAATTATAGATTTTTTTATTTGGAAATTTTTAAATAGTATTAATTGAGTCAAAGGAATACCATAGTACTTTTAGGGTTCTAATAGTACCACAAAAAGTACTATAGTGCCGCTTTCATTAACCCTGATTGAGGTTACTTTAAAGATTCAGCACAAGAATTGTTTTTATGATTCAATAAAAAATTTCTTTCAATTGGCTTATTATGTATTGTTAACATGTACCCCACAGTGCATCAGTCAATTTTTAACATCTCAACTTCCAACGACGAATGCATATTTTTGTTGCATGTTTTATGCCTGTTTAGCCATAAAGTATCTTTTAACGATAACGTACATACTGGTTGGGTAGTGCACAAATGCGTCTCACTCTCTAAACTTATAACATATCGTAATACTATCCATCGATAAACATTTTATTGTTATGCATGTTTTGTTTTGTTTTTTTTTTAATGCTTGTATTATTTAATTTGTTCAGTTTCTTTTTTTTTTGTACTATTTTGGCTTTTGTTTTGATTCCATTATTTATTACAATTTAGTTTTCTATTGTAATCCAAAGTATAACCGCCATATTCATAAAAAATATTAATAATATCATCTCAAATACATTTTAGTTAAAACACAAATTTTAGCCTTAAAACTGTATTCATAAACAAATGTTAACTTTTACACAAGGTTTAAAATATGCATTTTTAGTTAATACAATATATAATATAAAATGTGTTTTAACTAAAATGTATTTGAAATCTGAATTAAGATTTTTTATGAATACGGCCGTAAAACTTTAAATCAACCTGTCCATCTTTTTTTTATCGTTCTTCAGCTTTGTCCATTCATAGAAATGAATACATGATCAAATTCATTGTTAAAGGTTTTCAATAGTCAGCTTTTACCAAGTTGGTAAGAAAAAAATGCATTATTTGTAATAATTCAAAGTATCGTTACCGTTAATCGTAGAGAATGAAAAAATGTTAATTTAATCAAGTTTTTTTTCTAAACGAATGTTTTTAACACCTTTTTATTGCTGTTTCTGTTAAAGGGCATCTGCAGTTAGAGACACAATGGAAATTACAAAATTAATGCTTATAATTTTATTTAAACATTTTGGGAAAATATTTCTTTTTTAGTTTTAATTGCATAGATTATGTATTTTTTTTATTACTAAGCATTTCTGTTTAAGATTTTACCATTGCACCACATACAAATCTTTTTAAACAGGTTTGGCAGGCAAAACCGTTAAATAACCGTTACCGGTTTAATCCGTTTTTAAATAGACCCTTCAAAAATGCCGTTAGATAAGTAACTTAAATACCGTAACTTTGAAAATATTGTTACCGAAAGAACTGAAATACCGTTACCCATAAAATACCTTTTTCGAATTAACATACTAAATTTGTTAAATTTTACACAATTTATTGTTAGCAATTTTACCATTTAGCTAAAAATATGTTCATGTCTTTTCAGTTATCCGGTAGATGGCGCCACGGGTATCCCAAATTTGAAAGAAGATAGTATTGCTTTTGCTATCGACTTTTGAAAATGGGAAATATCTTCAAAACTAAGATAGATATAGCAATTTGGAATTTGTCACCCTCATTAACACGAAATTTCTATCCAAAAAATGGACCTTGATAGGTTCTTTGAAAATGGGCCATATCTTGAAAACTAAGACAGATAGAGCAAATTGAAATTTGCCGCGCTCATTAAAACGATATTTCTATCCAAAAAATGGACCTTGATAGGATCTTTGAAAACACAGTGCAACACGAAAAAAAGTAACCATATACGGACACCACTACGTGATAAAAGACTAAAAAAAAAGACCCGTGTCTCCCAATTTTTCCCAAAGTCATGCACTTTTTTTTGTGGGCCGCCAAAGATTTGGGGCCTCGGTATCATTTTCGCAAAAAAGTGATAATTTTCTCAGGCTCAAATCTTGCAAACCGTTCAGAATTTCGATTTACTCTCTTGTCATAAAGAACAAAAATTGCGAACATATAAAATCAAAAAAACTTCACCTTCCAGATCAAAATCGCAAAAAACTTAAAAAAAATCGATTTTTTTACCTTTTTCCCCGTGTTCAGGTCCATAGGTAGCAAACCGTTCAAAATTCAAGGAAACAATCAACTACAAAAATTTACCTAAGATCTCAATAAACAAATTTCAATTTTAATGAAATGACCGATATTTATACATACTGCTAGTAGACATGGAATAGGTTGAGGAAGGTCCTACGACCCCATATTTTCAACAATTTTAAACTGATGTATGCCAAAAAAAAAAACTTTAGTATATGTTGTTAAATTAAAAAAAAATTCTATTGAGCCAACAGATATAATAAGTGTGTTTGTGTAAATGAAATTTTTACTAGTTTCACCATTATTACTAGCTTTAAGCTTGATTCACATGCTATCCACTCCTGTCCATCTATACCTACTATTTCCCAGTATTTTTGCTTTTTCAAAAGAGAATATAGAATAATTTGACAATTCGCATCACCAATAATGGGAAATAGTACACTGATAGAAATTTGTGCGTAGTATTAATGAATTCCTTCATTATTCCAATGAATTTTTTCATAAAAAAGTCCCCAAAGAAACGTTTCATTGAGTCAATGAAAGGTGTTTCATTAAATCAATTTGAATGAATGTTTTCATTGACCCAATGAAAATTTCATAAAGTATATGAAATTTTTTTCATTAATCCTAGCCTAATCGTTATGAAAGTTTCATGTGTTTAATGAATAAAATTCATAGTTTGTATGAAATATTTTCGTTGATATTTAATAATTTGCACTTTTTATGTTTATTTTAGCATACAATTACAAATTTTGAAAATAAAATTTTTTTTTACCCATAAAAAAGAATTATTTAAACCAATTTTTATTTATTTCTGTTTTTATTGTTTTATTTTTACAAAATTGTTCAATCTTTCTTTACATTTTTTATAATTTGTATTAAAAGATGACATATTTTCTTATATGTCGGTACAAAATATGTAATTTTTTATCGATCTGGCTTGGAAATCTGTAGAACGATCGACGATTATAGTCCAGTTGAATTACGACCATATTAGATAAAAATGTTAAATATTGTTAACAATGTTGTTAACAACAAAATGTATTATCGTTTAGCATAACGTTTTTGTGTAACATCGTCAAAACGATAACAATTTAGGTCTCATTTTGAACAAAACTATATCGTTTTTCATGGAGAATCTGTTTCCTGGAATTTAGTGACCAACTATTCAAATTCGTCAAAAACTGTTAGCTCTAGGCAAATTTAATAAAAAAAAATTATTGATATCAAAGTTTTGGTTAATTCTGTTTAAAAGAAATTTTTCAGTTTTTTTTATTTTAAAATGATAGTACAAAAAAAAATTTTTTTTTTCATATTACAAGTCAAAATTTTTATTGAAAGAAATTTGAAAATTTTTCATTGTTTTAATAAATTTTTTTTATGAAATTATGAAAAAATCATAAAAAATGTTAATGAAAAAAATACCAATATTAATGAATTTTCATTCAGTTAATGAAATTTTCCATTAAACCAATGAAATGATTTTAATGAAATCTTTTCATTAATACTATGAAGGAAAATTCTATCAGTGTAGATGAGTCATTCCAGAAGTTTTCGATACGATGCTCGGATATGTGATTACGGATATCGTTGAAAATAAACACATCGATATTCAACCATCCTATGATATATGTGTTGTATTAAGTTTTTTAAAAATTCGGTTCAAAGTTCGGTATTTTTATTAAAACTGAGAGAAATACCTTATGTATACACTGCTCTCACTTTTTAGATTTTTCTAATATTTTTACAAATGTTAACTCATATGGAAGATTGCATCTTCCACATTTAGATATAGATACAGTCTCTTTAAAGAAGTTTTAAAAGCTGAATTTCTTTCGCGCATTTTTGAACAACTACATCTTTGATTTTTCATAAACATTTTGTAGAACATATCCAAAATTCAGAGTGCATATTTGGTATTTGGATTTTGATACGAAATGATATGATATGATTTTCTTAAAAAAAGAAAAATTTCAATTTTGTTCAATACACACGATACATAGAATATAAACAAATTTCAAGCAAGTTCCGAATTTTAGCCAATATTTAATTGATTCAATTAATTTTTAAAGTTTTCCACAAACCGATTTAGTTGGAAAAAGTAGGGAAATATTTTTTTCTGTGTGCAATTGTTAGTAATTTTTTGTACAGTAAAAACAAATGACAAATGTTAGTTAAATTTAATGAAATGTTAGCCGTCCTTTCTTTAAGTGAATTTTCATTTGTTTTTGACTACATTTGCTCTCGTCTTTACCCTTATAATATTCTTAGTGTACTCTTAGCTAGAATATTACGTTTACTAACGTGCTTACCTCACGATAGTTGCGAAATTAGGATTACTTCCAGGTAGCAATATTCGTTAACTATTTTGACTTGTGGCATCTCAGATTTAGCTACATTCAATTCCGCATATCGCAATAGTTTTCTAAATTAGCAATACTTTTTTTCATGATATATATCGCGCACCTAGTTCAAAAGTGACTCAACTCAAAATTTTTAATTTTCAGAAATCGACAAACAATATATTTACAACTTTATACCAATTGCAACATAAAGAAAGACATAACTGTTTTTTAGCAACAGTTAACAAAATTCAAAATATTTTTTTTGTTTGATAAACTACCCAGCCAGAAAAATACGAACGGCAAAGCATTGGCCCAGTGCTTTCAACGGCGGTATGAGCGTTGGCAGAGCGTTAGATTTCTGATGATTTAAGTGCTTTGCCAACCCCAAAATGATAACACCGGGCATGGCTTGGCCGTTCCCTTTTTAAAACTTTGGCAAAGCACTGGCAATAAGCGATTTACCAGTACCAAAACCATAATTTTAAAACGTTGGCAGAGCATTGATAGAACAACCAATAAAGTGCTTTTTAAATGATAAAATAAGTGCTTTGCCAACCCCAAAATGATAACACCGGGCAGGGCCTGGCCGTTTCTTTTTTTTAACGTTGGCAAAGCACTGGCAATTATCCCTTTGCCAGTACCAGAACCATCATTTTAAAAAGTTGGCAAATCATTGGGATAACAACCAATAAAGTCCTACTTTGTAATTCACTTAAGTAAAGAGTTGTATTATTTCTTATTGGACGATATTGGTAATTTGAACAGAAATAACAATACACACAGAGAAATAAAGTACCAACCGAATTGAAAAGTGTACTTTAATGGTAACAACTTATAAATTCAGTTAGTACAACGATATTTACTTTAGATTTCTGAATATTTTTATAGTTGCAACTTAAATTTAGTAGAATTAACCGAACATTGTTGTGAAAACGAATACTAAGTTGTGCCAACCGACTGAAACTAATAATCGACTTTGAGTCATAGTAACCAAATTTCAGTTGGCAAATAGCTAAATTTTTCTCTGTGTGTAGGCTTCAGCTAAGTTAATTACAAAATAACTAAAGATTTTTATTCAAATTACGTATAGATTAGAAAAGTTTTTAAATACGATTTGAGTAAATGCTTATTACACACTCAAAAAAGTCAGTAAAGTCAGCATAATTTTTGCTGGGGGGATACTCAACAAAAAATAGCTAAATTAGCCATTTTTGTACAAGGATCCATTTGAGCAAAAATTCAAACAGTGCTCTGCCAGTGCTTGATTTTTCAGACCATTGGCAATTTCTGGCTGTGTAGTTTATTGTGCATAGTTTAAGCATATAAACCCGAAAAAATAAAATTTTGAGTTGAGTCAACGGCAAGATATTATCAGGAGGTAACTTAAATTCAACTTAACAACCATCAGGCCTACCTCTACAAATTCGTGCTGATCATTTAGATACAAAGTAAACAGCAAAGGGGACAAAGGGCAACCTTGTCTTACACCAGAAAACGCATTAAAATATTCCAAACTTTACTTTTTACTTTTTTATTTATGTTTTAGTTTATAGATCAGGAATATTAAATTAAAGTTCCAGCTAAATACAAGTTATTGAAACATGTGATAAAGTGAAAATTACAATTTTTTTCATAAATTGTAAACATGCTATGGGAGTTTATAATTTGTATGGGATTATACAGTTTATAACTAACTAAAGCAGCCAAATTTCGGAAGAGAAAGTTCTAAAATTTTTGATAAAAAAAAAACATGAATGCAAAACCAAATAAAATTATTAATTTATACTTCAATGGGAAATATTTTTTGATTGCGTTTAAATGATAATGCTTAACACAAGAGTTAACATAATGTTGAAGATTAAAGTCGAAGTTACAAACTGAAATTGTTTTTAAAACGATTGACAATTTTGAAATACAATTTCGTTTTTCTTTCCGGATGTTAGTTTGTTACTATTTTTGTTTTACCCAACATCTCAAATTACATTAGTTTTAACTTATCTCTATATTTGTCTTATCATTTCCAATCAAATTGGATATGTTAAATATTATTATTACTGCTGAATTTATATTTATTTTCACTTGTCACCCATCCGACCAGTTGCTCCAACTTTAATATAATGCAAATTTTACTCAAAATAACAAAAATATTCTCAAACAAATGCAACAGCCAAATAGACACAATCTATTTGAAATGCCTCATGAGACATCTCAATTTTTAATGCTATAGGCAAAGATACTTAAACTAGAGGATGTGTAAAAACAAAGTGAATAAACCAGCCATCAAAAAATCAACAACAAATGCTCACCGGGATTTAGGGCAGTAATTATTATTAACCTTTCATCCTTGCACTGGGTTATAATGGAACCCAACAACATTGTGAAGTAAGTATCATAAAAAAATATGTGTTAAGACGTAAGGCTACCTCGTAAGGACATGTCATATATCCGCTGAACATTTTCCCTTTAAACTTTGCAATTCTATACAAAAGTGCTATATATAGAAATTTGTGTAACTTGTATGTCCTTAAAGCGTCCTCTGGTAGAAATATGAGTAACCAAAATTAAAACTTTGACAAGAAAATATTTTAAAAATTTAAATTTTGTGCATTTTTATGAACAAATATTTCTTTAAAAATATAGTAAAATCTATATTTTTTTAAGGTAACCATTTTAAAATTCTTGTTTTTTTTAAGTATAATATATTTAAATTTACTTATGGCAACCATTTACTTATACCAATTCTGGATAAAAATTTACTAAAATTTGTTTTTTTTTACCGGAGAGATATACCCAACTCTCAGATTTTAATGAACTTTGGATATGTTGTAGAGAAGCAAAACAAAGAGACACGTTATTTGGTTAGCTACCTAATATCAAATAAAGGGTTAAAAAGCGATCAAAATGGCTAACCTTTGTATGAAAACATATCTAAAATTTCAGAAAATTAGATTTGTTTGTACACATTGCTAAAGTGTTCAAGAAAATAAACATTTTGATACCCATATGCAATTATCGTGGACCCAGAGTGACCACATATTTAAATTATTTGAAATATAGGTGAAAAAGTCTCTTCGGAAGATGTCACATAAAAACTTTACGATTACGAATATCAATATAAGCTCAGATAGCCTCTCGATTAACATAAATCGCAATAATATGCTACAATTCCTTAATATAGCGTTTGTTTTAATGTAACCTTAAACGTATTTTTTTTTTAATATTGAAAATACTTGAAAGTCTTTAGACGTGTTTCATATACCAGTGCATGTGTCTTCAAGAAAGTTTTCATTTGATGCCACATTTTGGTATATTTACTTTAAAACAGAGCGAAATAATCAGATAAATAAAAAAATGTGGTAATTGTTGACCACACTGAACATGAGAATGGGCTGCAAAAATAAAATAAAAATACGTGCCCCTTAAATTTGTATTCGCTAAAACCGGGGCGGGATACCTCGTGGCCCCCATCAAGGTTAATATTTTAAAAAGAAATACAGCAAAGAAAATATGTTAATGTTTCTCTATCTTTTACAGTTTATGAGATATAAAAAAAATTTTTCCGAAAAAGACGACAGCTGACGGTTTTTAGTAATGCCACCAAAATAAAACATTTTGAAAAAAGTGTTTTATTTAAATAGACTAGGTTGTTCCCTAAAAATCGATTTGTCGATTTTCATAGCACCCTCCAGTTTTGTTTCAAATAATGGATTCGATTTTATTTTTTTTGAAAAACGTTAACTAGTTTCGAAAAAAGTGTATTTTATTATATTATCCCCAAAATTTGAAATTTTGAATAATTTAATTTTTTTTTGTTAGAAAGTGTTTTGCAACCGTCAGATAATGACAATCGTAATTAATTTGTTATATTAATTACTGTAGAATATTTCTTTAGTTAGTCTCTTTACAGGAAGAAGAAGAAGAAAACATTTTTATTGAAAAATTTTACGGACACAAGGGATACACCAGACTGCCGCAGTTTCGTCCCCCTCCTGGGACTCGTCAGTGGTTAATTTATGTGTCAATTGAACAAAGTATTTTATATTGTTAATTTTGCTCTATATGAAAAACTTTTTATTTTTTGGTGTCGTAGCAACAAGCTATGCATCGTAATCTCGCCTCTTAACGAGTTGAGCCACGGTCGACACAGCGTTGACTGCGACTAAATTGGAGTTTGGTCACACTACGTACACACAAGTATTGTTTTGATCAGAAGAGACAGAATTAGCTAATACTAATGCACAATTCATTTCTCAACTAGAATGCTTTTTCTTCTTAATCCTATCTCTTTTTCACAAGTAATTATCACGTTTTATGATGCGCTTTATTCACATACAATAGTTGGATACCAAGTGTAGGTTAGAGATTGAGTCGCCGTTAAGCAAGTTTTATTCAAATTTTATGTTAGAAAGTGTTTTGCAACCGTCAGATAATGACAATCGTAATTAATTTGTTATATTAATTACTGTAGAATATTTCTTTAGTTAGTCTCTTTACAGGAAGAAGAAGAAGAAAACATTTTTATTGAAATATTTATTTAATTTATTAATTTAACATACTTAAAATTATTCAGATATAGAATTCTGACTGAAACCAAAAATCAGACACAAATTTTAATCAAATTCATAAACTTTTAATAGGTAATTTGAAAGAGCACACATGCTTCATACATGCCCACATGTATCCATACATGATTTATTCTTTTATGTTCATATGAGGCATCAAATATGTCCATCTATACGCATTAACGAAAATTTATGTAATACATATTTACATATATAAACATACATGTCTATACAGTTGCATACATGGTCATATGTGTACATTAACGAAAATTGATGTAATATTTATATATATGATTACATATTAATTCTTATGAACATATATGAATCCTATATGATGGTATATGAACATATATGTCAGTTCATATATGAGCCTGCATGAGTTTATACATGTTCATAAATAGATGCATATATATTGATTTTTAACTGGGTACTTATTTATGGGTTATTGTAAGCTGGAACGTAGTGACATTTTGTGCAAGCAAGTCCTTTATGTTTTTATCTAGCAAGTATAACGTGTCGAGATACCTTAGATGGTAGGGCGGTTGACGGACAACCTGAAGGCCCGTGTTCGGATCTCGTGTGGCACATTTTATTTTATAATTTTTTTAATATATTTAGTTTTTTTTTTATTATTTGTAGACTCATTATTTTTGTCCATACTGATAAACATTTAGGTAAACACTTACTTTTCTATTTTTTGTAAGGTGTTTAGTAATGACATGTCAATATTTTGCGCGACAACTCCATATAGAATGAAAATTGTAAGTACTTGCCATTACCAAATATGTACTTATATAACCACTTTATCGTTCCTAACTAAATTTAAAGTGATAAAATGGTGTGGCCAAAAATGTCCCCAGTTTTCTTCTTTTTGCCATTTTTAGTAATATCCGATAAAATATGAATTCCATATCTGAAAAATTTTTATATTTTTTAAAATGTGGAATTTTAGAAGTTTTAAATATAAATACATTTTTTTCGACAAATCGTTTTCTAATAGACATAGTATGGGGAGTCTCCCAATTTATAACTACAATTGTCCTGAATATGTTATAAAGAACACTAAACAAACGGGACCATAATTTTTATTATCGATCTATCGTAAATTTAATGCTAAAAAACTCTTCAAGCCTTTGGTTATATTTGTTTTTGACTGAATGTCTGGTATAACACTTTTTGCACATCTTCTATTTTATAGTATCCTGGATATGAGCACCAGTAGCTGTTAACATTTTTTTTAGACAAAAAAAAAAGTACAATTAATGAAATTTCCCAGCAAAACTCTAAGAAATAAAAAATTGAAAACGAGTCTTCTAAAATAAATAAATTTCCACACATACGATTATTTTATATGTTGTTTCCAACATACATGACTTAAAATACCCAGTTGGAATAACTATACTAAATGGAAACTGTTTTAAATCAAAAAATTTAAAGTTCACTTGCAAGTCTAAAATTGTTTTTACAAATTTTAACAATTTTATGGAGGAAAAAATTTCTCTGAAATAATACGGAATAAACCGAAAAAACGAAAAATGGGGTATATGTTGACCCCATTTTTACCTTTAACTGTGAAATTGGCCCGCTAAAATAAAACACTAGACTCTTATTTTGTCTCCTCTCCGAATTTTATTAAGACTGGAGAGAACCCATCGGGAGACCATAAGGAAAGCAAGTGTTTTTGGATTTACAATTCTCCTGGTAAAATATACAGTAAATATGTTCACATGTAACTTGTAATGAAGCGTTGGAACAATATAAATATTGTATACGGTAGATATCTTTCTGGTCTCACTGATCTTTAAGGAGAGGCCAAAGTTGGTAAACGAATTCTTTATTAAAGGCGAAAAATTAATAATTTTTGACTAGCGAAATGAGGAACAAGGTGGATCCTATTTTTTGGAACATAATTATTCTACACTGATAATAATCCGTGTACACAAATAAAAATACATGCTAAAAATACGAAAAAAGTGTCAAAACAACAAAAATTTTTTGTAAAATAAACAAATTTTCGTGTATTTTACGAAAGTTTTTGTTATTTTGACATTTTTTCGTATTTTTACGCATAGATTATTATCGGTGTATAGAGACGAAAAAAAATGTCAAAATAACAAAAAACTTTCGTAAAATACAATAAAATTTTGTCATTTTACAAAAGATTTCGTAGTTTTGTCATTTTTTTTCGCATTTTTAGCATGGATTATTATGAGTGTATACACTGATAATAATCCATGCATAAAAATACGATGAAAATGTCAAAACAACAAAAACTTTCGTAAAATACACAAAAATTTGTTTATTTTACAAAAGATTTCTTTGTTTCTAAATTTTTTTTCGTATTTTTAGCATGGATTATTATGAGTGTAGTTGAAGAGCACTACATTAAAAATCCATAATCCATTCAAGTTGAAAGTCATTGTTTCGTTCGCAAAGATGGACACGGAGAGGGTCTAGACAGATTAATCCTTAAATTTTTAAAATAGCTTCGGCAGCAAATGTAAGATCCTCTTGCAAACTTTTTATTTTAAAATTTCTCCACTGGGGGGTTTCTTGTGTGTATTTTAAAGTCTTGTTAGTTTATTTCTATGTTTAATATTTTTATGGTCTTAACAAGTTCTCTTGTATATTTGTTATACGGTGGAAAAACTAAAGCTAAAGCCAAGCTTGAAACGTCTTTGCAACTAAAACCAGCAAACAGTTGAAGTTTGAATGCGGTTCGTGTTGTTAGTGTTAAGCGGTAGAAATAAATAATTTACAAAAACGTGTAAATTAAAAAAAAATAAAAATATTATTTACAAAAATGCTTTAAAAGTGTTAATTAAAAAATTAACAAAAAAAGTGAGAAAATTTTAATTTTTAAATATCAAAAGAAAAAGCGAGAAAATTTTCAAAACGAAAAAAATATTAAGATTCAATACAAAGTGTCGCAAAAAAAGTGTTGTCGAAAAGAAAAAGAAATTTTCTTAAAACTAAAAGCAAAATGTTGTTTACTTCATAGTGTGGGTCAAGTTTATTAACCCACTTTACCTTATAAAGGATTACTAACAAACAAATCAACAACACCACCTGCTAAGGCAGCTCTACAGCAGCAGCTCAACGACCTTAAACTTGCGGTTTAGCTACAATATTTAGCAGCAGCAGCTTTAAAATGTATTTTCACCTCCTGTTTGTGGATAAAATAAAACCTCAAAATTGTTTATGCTTTTTAAGCATTTTATTAATTTTGATGGTACAAATTATAAAAGGCAAGTTCAAATTATTTGGTTTTGTTTTAATTGCCATGATTGCAACTGTAAGATGATTGAGTATTGATTTACGTTTAGGCCTTGTGTATTGCCTCATCCACGCACTTTTCCATTTAAATGTTTAACTTTTTGTTTTTTTTTTCAATTAAACTAGATTTGTCCATATCTTTCTTTAACATTTCTACGAAATTTGTTTAACTCATCTTTGCACAACAAACCATTTATTTTAGTTGCCATTCATAACAACTCCAAGCTGACTAGACGGAGAGTTGGCAACTTTTGTTTTATAATTTAATACATTTGTATGTTTGCTTACAAACACGTTTGTCGCTTAAGTCTTTTGATTTGTCCGTATTGTATGTACATTTTCAAATGATCCGTTAAGTAACCTCATTTTTTGGTTGCACTTACGTAGCATTGCAGAAATTTAAAGAGTGTAATTTTTAAAATTAAATAAAATCCTTAAAAGTATTAACGTCTATTGGCTACTAAAGATAATATAATTACTTTAAAATATATTTTTAAGGGTTCGAGGCTGAGTTTTTAATCATTATTCTTAATTGATTCTCGTATCCAGTCCATATTAATGTAGGGAGTGTATTCGTACTTTGAAAGAGCAAAGCTTTTGTTGTTATTGTTTTAAAAATGCTAGCCTTTTCATAATAATTATTGACTTTCTTAAATATTGACTTTCTTAAATTTCAATGAAGGGAAAGTAAGAAATATTTCCAAACTAAAACCACTGAAAGTTAGTTTGAAATTACTTTGCAGAAAAAACTGTTTCAATTAGCAGATTTTTTTTTTTGTTAAATATTAAGTATACTCAGGAAACTTCTGCTTTAAAAATATGTAGTTGTTTGGGTTGTAACCCAGTTTCTTTATTTTTAATGTAAATGTCAGTTATTTGTTTGGTTATTTTTTACTAACATATGTGCTTCATTTTTACTACAATTGTGGTTCATTTTTTGAACATTAAAAAACAAATAACAATGTTAGTTGAAATTACTGAAATGTAAGTCGTCCTTTCTTTAAGTGAAATTTAAATTGTTTCTATCCACATTTGCAGTGGTCTTTACCTACATAGAATTCTAAGTGTAAGATAAGAATATATTCATTCCGTGTCAAACCATCAAAAAAAATTAAATTTTCGTCATCTACCCTCTTCAATTTTAACCAAACTATGACACGGAATATAAACATGTAATCGTAGATGTTTTGGGTTGTTAGCTACAACGTTTGTTTAAATATCGCATTTTGAAATATGAAAACAATCGAAAATTTAGCAAAAGCAGTCGTACATACATAATCATACCCTTCTTTTTAACGGCTTACGCTGCGAGACTCATTGATACCTCATTGCAAGGCTACTTAAATTGCGGTTTTACTGGTGCACACAAATTATTCACTTCTACACGACCAATACATTGTTTTCAAAATTCGTGGTTCAAACCGCTGTATTTGAAAATACTGGTTTTCTAAAATTTTTAGAAAAATATATTAATTATAAATTATTCTTCTATACCTTTAACAAATCCCTATTTGGTACTCCTGCATGTTTCTGACCCAGGAAAACTTTGGTGCGATAAAGTAATTCATTAAATTGTAATGTGTACTCCTTACATGTATCATTATTTTCCAACAAAAAGTAATTGGTTACCGTTAATGGGCTACATAATTCATTACTTTGTACTGCTAAAGGAAAGGCTTTAGCATTATTTCGAAACATAGTAAGTTACCGAAAATTGAACACTCATTGATTACCTTGTAATGATATCACATTACCTTTTACATTATTTCAAAACATTAAATAATGACTTACACATCATCAATTACATAGTTCATGAATTATAAACGTAAAGTAATTATTAAAATATATTTTTGAAAATCTATTTATAGCCACATTACTTTGTGATTTTTTGTAAGCATGAGGGTAAGGTGTATATTTTTGATATCACGAACGACAACACGAAGTACAACAATTCATTTACATTTTATGCAATAAAACATTATATGTATCGACAGCTCAGTTGGTAGAGTTTTCGCCTAACTAATTGCTAACAACCAGAGGCCTTAGGTTCGAATCCCAGCGTGACCATGTTATGTATTTAATTAAAAAAAAGTATTTGTAAAATTTTTTTTTTATCAAATTTTTTTTATGAAAATCTATTTATAGACACTACTTTTTCCCATCATGTAACCAAATAAGTAGTCAGTTACTTTACCCCTTACAAGGTAATGGGTCCACCCTCTACTTTTAGGCTCATCGCCTGTAAAATTCATCGGTGAAGTAAGATGCGTGGAGCCCTATGGCAATACATTACTTTACCCATTATTTGGCAATGAGTGGTTTTTTCTGGGGAGTTATCGGCTTTTCAATGAAATTTTTTCATATATTTATTCATAACTCAAGATACCGTAGGGGCTCCACATAGGGATTTGGACACTGTATTTCTGAAGTAATTTTTGGATTTGGGAAGTAATTTATAATCAACATATGTTTTTTATAAAAATTTTAGAAAACCTGTTTTTAAATACAGTTTTTTGTACCGCAGTTTTTGAAAACAATGCATTTTGCCGTAGAAAAGTGTATAATTTGTGGGCACTAGTAAAAACAGATTTTACTTAGCTTAACCAAAGTTAAAATTTTGACGGATTATAAATCCTAGTTTGTTGGAGAAATAAAAAAAAATTTATATTGTTAGATTTTATGAACAAATCTTAGTTCCAAAATATATGACATTTAAATTTTTTGTAAGTTAACCGAATTTAAATTTTTTGGAAAAATTATTGTGGGTTTTGAAATTTTTTGAATTTTCTGAAATCATATACAGTGAAAAAACTAATTTTTAGCAAAAAAAATAACATTTTTTGTATTTGTTTTATAAAAATAACTATCAGAAATATAAAACTTTAAACTTATTTATATATTTTTAAATAATTAACATTATATAATTATAATTATATTTTTAAAAAATAACAATTATTTTTTTCAAATAATTATTTGGCAACTTTGGAAAGCAATTTACCAATTTTTTTATTTAAAATAAGGCTTGATTCACATGCTATACACCCCTGTCCACACATATCTGCTTTTTCCCAGTATTGATTAACCGAAATGTCATTTTCACAAGAGAATTTACAATAATTTGACAACTCGTATCAATAATACTGGGAAATAGTAGATATAGATGGACAGAGATGGGTAGCGTGTGAATTTCCCCTTATGGTTAAGATATTGAAATATTTAAGGTGTTTTAAAGCCCTTAATTACATGTGCGAAATCGCCAATTTAGATAACTTTAATGACTCAACAAAATTCTGTGTAAGAACTTTTCGAAGAATCAAATTATTTTGTCTTTGCAGTAGAAAAGCTAGCAGAAATTTTATCTTCGAGTATGCATAGAAAACTGGGTCTATACAAACCACAACAATGACATGCTGCTAACTAATGCAAAAATTGTAAACGCAAAGTCCATCTTCGGGCCCTCTCCCATATACAATTTATAAATTGGGTAAAAGTTGTTTTTGGTAAAACATAAAAAAAATGTTCTGAAAAACATGGATTTTAATGCAAAATATGCATTTATAGCAAAATATGCATCAAAATATGCATTTAAAACAAAATATACAAATGTAAGTGCATTATAGTTAAATATTCTTTAACAAATCGCTGCTAAATTGTTGCAAATTGTTTTATTCGCAAAGAACAACATTGTTCTCCAACTAAAGACAATAAAGTTAATCGTCCTATTTATGACTATTGCATTTGCGGATTTGGCCGAACTTTTACATTTTTGACACAAAATGCATTATTTTTCTATGTTTTTCTAAGTTCTGCTCTCAAATTTGAGGGCATTAATTTACTTTTAGACTGTAATCAATTCTAATATTAAAACATTTTCTTATTTTCACTTAAGAATTTTCCCTGGGTCACATATGCCACCCCCCATTTTCGCTGGATTTAAAAGAGTTATTGAAATGGCACTTTCCATAATTTGCGCAGTTATTGATCATCTTTAATGTCACCAAATTTTATATTTGTACTTTACACGTGGTCCAAGGATAGACATGTTATTGTGTTTTTTGGGTTGTAAAAAAATAATATTGAGTTAGTACTCGCAAAAGAAAAAGTCAGTCAAATCAGCAAAAATTTTGCAATGTCAGCAAAAAAATTGCTAATGTCAAATGCAAAAAAAGTGCTAATGTCAGCAAAATCAGAAAATCAGTGAGCTGATTTTTACCAACAATCCTTGCTAAAAATTAATAAAATTACACTCAGGGAACGGCTGCTTTAAAAATATGTAGTTGTTTGGGTTGTAATACAGTTTCTTTATTTTTAATGTAAATGTCAGTCATTTATAAAACAAATTTAAGTTTTTACTAACCTTGTAGTTCATTTTAAAAAATAAACCACATCAAATGAATGTTTTATGATTTTACATTTATTTTTACATTCGTTTTTTGTTATTTAAAAAAATAAAAAAATAAATGTTTGTTTATTTTTTACTAACATATGTGGTTAGTTTTTACTACAATTGTGGTTCTTATGATGAACTTAAAAAAACAAATGTCAATGTTAGTTGAATTTACTGAAATGTAAGTCGTCCTTTCTTTAAGTGAAATTTGTTTTTAACTACATTTGCAGTGGTCTTTACCTACATAGTATTCTAAGTGTAGTAAGCTGAAAAAATAAATAAAAAAGTTGTAGAAAAATTATGCTTTAGTTAATTTATTTGCTGAAAATCCTAAAAAAATTTGAATTCTTTAAAAAATAAATTGACAATACATTAATAAATATAAAAACGTTCACACATTGATGACATGAATTAAATTAATATTTTAATTTAATTTTATGTTTCAACTACTGACATCCATGGTTGCCTAAATGATAACAATTTGGACTGAAGCGAAATGCCTTAGATAATTCTAGAAACAAAACAAATAACAAAATATGACATACACATTAACAACACTTTTTTTCCAAATAGAGAAAGGAAATATAAAAAAATTACCTAAGATGTGTGCTTCTCTTTCGCTTTAGTCTACCTACCTAAATGTATATTTGTTTGCAATTTTTCCACATTCTATAAATTACCACTATAAAAATTTAGTTTACATTTTGTTTTTATTAAATTTAAAGAATTTATTTTGCCTTCAATTTAATTAATAATCAATTTCTTTGTCAAGCCGAAACCAACACATTTTTTGAGATTATTAGATCAACAATTTATATGAATACACGTAGTTGACGTGCATTTGTTTGGAAAGCATAAAAAAAAATCTTCCATGGTTGATTTTTTTATATCTCTTACACATGAGCGGATCCATGGAGAGGGAAAATGGGGCATTACCCCCCACCACCAAAAAAAAGTTTTTCCATACAAAAAAATCAAAAAGAATAGAAAATTCATTAATTATATACTCTAAAGGCAGAATTAGTTTGTACGTTCTGTTCTGTTACGAATCAGCTGTTTTGTTTCTGTTCAATTGAAAGTCAGTATGTGTAGTTAGTTTTCACTTTTTCGTTCTGTTCTGTTGCGGACAAATCTATTGAAAATAGAATTCAACGTTAAGTGACAGCCTAAAGTGCGTATGTATTGGTTTGTTGTGAAATCTTTTTCTCAATATTTGAATCAGGGATGGTAAAGTTGGTACTATAGTACTTTTTGTGGTACTATTTGAACCTCAGATGTACAAATTCTTTTATGTATGAATTTCTTGTTCCTTTAAAACTCAATAATTATTAATTCGATTTGCAGTCCCATATGAACAATGAATTAATTTGGAACCAAACGCTGTGAATTCAATCACATGAATTCACTGAGTGCGACTGATTACAGATGATTATATTAGAGTTTTAGTAATCGATTAAACCAATTATTGAATTCAATCACTAAGGGTTATAATTATTAACTAATTTTGATTTTCAAAAAAGTAAATAATAAAAATCTTATAAAAATGTGAAATTGACTATTAGCAGCGTGTTTTTAAAATCAAATGAGTTCACGAACAAATTTGTTTGCAACCCATCACAAGGATTAAATTCGCAAAAAAACTGTGAGAAACGTAATTCAATACAGCAAGATATTAATAGCACATTCAAAAAATATTAAAAATTTGGTGAATTTAAGAAAAAATCTCAAAACTTTAATATTTTTTTATATTAACATCGGCTAATTTTCTTAGTACGCACTGCTCATTTTTAAATAGCTTTATGTACATTTTTCCGAAAAGTTTGGTATTGAAAATGACCAAAATCGGTCCAGCGGTTCAAAAGTAATGAGTGACAATGTGAAAGTACCTCTAAATTTTCCATACAAATTGGTGTATAATGCACTGTATATTATTTGAATTCATTGTAGTGTCTGGTGTATAAAATATAACGTCATATTTTTCCACCAGACGCTAAGAGGTGAATAATATTTAAAATTCAGCGCAAATTCTTTTTTTTTCCACAAAAAATTTTTTTTTACCTCAAAAATAGTTTAGTTACCTCAAAAATGTTTTCACCACACATTTTTTTTTTTTACATCCAAAAAAGTTTTTCACCTCAAAATTTTGTTTTCGCCTCTTAACATATATTTTTTTTAATATATTTTTGTTGTTTCATTTGTAAATTGATAAAACCAAATTTATGCATGCACTTGTTGTTTGTTAATAAATATCTAAATTTTTTTTTTATAATTTGGATGCCGAAAAAGTACTATTTTATTTGCAGGTTGGTACTATTTTAAAATCGCATTTATCATCCCTGATTTGAAAGTTTTTGGTTGGATTTTCTTTTACTTTGTAAAACAGCTGATTCCTTTTACAGAAAAAGTAATTACAAAATATTACCTACAGAACAGAACGACACAGAACGGCACCAGAAAGTAACAACTAATGAGGCCTTAACTTCCCTCCCCAAAATTTGTTCCTGTCTTACAAGAGTTGTACTTTTTATTATCATTTGTCCTCGTCTCTACTACATCTTGACATGCCGTGACATCTACTCCATTTTGCGTATATCTTTCAGTCTGGTTTTAGTCCACACTATTAATGTGCTTATTATCACAATTTTTTTTTAGCAAAATAAATTAGTAAAACATTAGTAAAATATTAGCATAACATTAGTTTAAAACTATTAAGTGCTGAATAAGTATAACTAAAATTTTAGCTGAAAACACAATTTCAATTTTATTTTTTTGAGTGTATATTTGGGATAACTTTAAATTTTATATGTTTAGTATTTATTTCTAAAAAGTGACGCATGTACGAATGACCACCAAGTGGAGTAGTTTCGTCAGCAAAAATTGGTAGTACTGATATTAATGCGTTACATAATTATATGTTTTAAATGGGTCAGACATAGTTTTCTTTCAACAAATTCGAAGAGAATAACTTTTTTAAAATTATTTTGCTGAAATTACAGCTATTGACATCCATTTTTAGGAATATTCAATTTAAAATATAAGTTATTTACCAGAACCGTTATATTTATAGCAGACAAATGTGCAACATCAACTTTGCGAATTTACCCCCTAGGTGGAGCAGTTTAGCCGATTTAAGTTACTTTGGAAATCTTAAAAAAAATAATATTAATAATAAAGATAATTTATGTTTTAAACATACAAATCTTACACATCTTAACAGATGTTTAAAATTTTAAAATAAAAAAATCTTTTTTTCAAAATAACTGTTAGTTGAGTAACGACAGCTCTTTAAAAACAAAAGTGTCGAATGCACCCCCTTCTACCCTACTATTATATTTACGTTATTTTCACTAACGAGCAGCCCAAATAAGAGCCTTCTAAAACCATAACCCATTGTTTATATTCAATTTATTATCAGAATAATGAAACTATATTGTAAACAGAAAAAATATAAAATTAACCAAAACACAGTCACATCATTCAAACTATTGGTTTTACTTATCAATATTGAAAAAGTATTAATATATATTTGGGCTAGAGGTAAAGTACTTGCCTGACAAACGAAAGATCGCCGGTTCCAGCCCAGTTCGAGGCATATACTTTTTTTATTAATAAAATAAATTCTGTTGAACGCATGTGAATCTATTTATAGAATATTATAGTCCATAAACATAAAATATTAAATTGTTACAGTTAAAACTCGAAATTTGTAAATAAATGTCGGTTGTTATAATATTAAAATTTAATAAAAGTGATAGTATCGGCTGCAACTACAAAACTGTTTTCTGTGTATAGTTCACAATAAAAATATAAATAAAAGAATCAACTCTTTTATACATCTGCTGAAACATTTAAGTTTCTACGTTATTAAGTGCTTTTCAATTGTTCGTTTATTTCTCTAAAAGTCCATCATGTTCAATCGAACTGATGATGATAACTATCATCATCATAATCAGCGTCTACTGGATTTTCCAGTATTAAATCATAAAAACAAACTACACCCAATATTGATCATTTGTTTCATGTCTGCCAAAACTTGCTACAAGTTGTTGCAAGTATTATTATATCAACGCTACATGTTCCTTTTCTCTGACGGACAGTTTCTGGGTAGTGAAAAGCTTTTATATAATTAACTCCTGTAGTTATAAATTTCTGTCATAGAATTTCTTCCTGATTTGTCCACATAATCCAAAATACAATCTCTTTTTATTAAGCTATAGTTCAGTGTGTTATTTTTACAAAATATAACTGGTATCCCTAATTAAAAAATCTGGCTATTGATAATATAGGTGTTGCATAAAAATATTTAAAAAATATGTTAACATCGAAACTAGGAAACTCCGCAATGTTGTTTTACAAGTTGTTCAATAAGTCTTCATTCCTTTCGGTATATTTACCATAACCTTAATTTGTTGTTTATATTGAGTTATAAATTTTTAAGATAATATTCTACTTCAGTTAGCTTCGAAGCAACAAAATGTTTTATTTGACACTACTAAAAAATTAGAGGATGTGCAGAATAAAATCGACCGAGTTAGGCATTGAACCAGCTAGCAAGAAAATAAAATATCAGAGGATGACGGAATTTAAGACAGGCGTTCATTTCAGATGCATTTTTTAAAGACTTTTCAGCAACAAAAATTTGATAAATAAATATAAATTTAATATAATTTGAAACTTTATAAAAATGAATTAATAAAGAGTTTACGTGAATAAGGGTATACAAACCGTATGTTGAGAATCGAGTTTTTTACAAAATAAAATAGAACTAGCACAATAACGCATACTTCGAAAAATATTTTGCTATTTTTTTTTGCATAATAAAATAAAAATTCAGTGTTTTCCTTTCGTACAAGCTCTATCTTTGGTGTTTCATTTACAAACAAGATGTAAAGTAAACTAAGACCGTACTCAGTCTTTTTTACAAGTTTGATATAATTTTTATTAAAAATAAAAATTATGTGTTTTCTACCTTTAATTGTGCAATGCCAATGAAAATTATTCAAGTTCGAGGCCATACTCCATATTTCGTTATTAGGATATTGTCCTAACAAATAATCTATAGAGTTTTTGTTTTCAAATTTGTTAACTGACCACTTTCAGGAAACGCAGAAGTTTTCAATATATTTTTGATCAGTGGCGGTAATCTTTACCTTCTAGCTCATATATTAGTTCGCAATTAGTGGGATAACTAGGTTATATGAATGTTTGAGGTTTGCCACTGCTGTCATAACGTGTTCCGAAGATGGGAAACTGGAAAATTCCCGAAATAGATCTATCAACACATTCCTGAAAGTGGTCAATTAATAAATTTGAAAACAAAAACTCTATAGATTATTTGTTAAGACAATAAAGAAATATAGAATATGGAATTGAACTTGAATAATTTTCTTTGTAAATTGTGAATGTTTAACTCCAAATTGCTCTCAATATTTAATTTTGTCATTATTTTTGTATTTTAAAAAACCAAAAACAATAAATCGTCGAGAAAATAAAAAATATTTATACTTCGCACACTCACTTGCGAAGAATTTTTTTCTACTCACGCTCACATGTGTAAAATTAGTTTTCACACACACTCACGCGTGATTCATGTGAATCACGCAAAATTCTACTATCGTGCCCATTTCTAATGTTAACACATAAAAATCAAAATTCGCATGTGGAGGGTTAACGTAGTATGTGTAAAAATAGAGGTCGAGGACCTGTCCCTCGACCGGTGAACACCAGACCGGTCTGAAAGGAATTATCCTTCTTATGAAGGACAACAGGACCGGTGTAAAAAGACGTACCCCTTGCTTGGGAAAAATAGGACCGGCCTAATAGTACCAACTCTGTGGTCTGTACCTTGACCGCTGAATACAGGACAGAAACAGTACGAATCCTTGAAGAGGTATAAATATTCTTAAGAAAAATTCAATGTGTCATAATTTTCCGGAGTTAAATTAATATGTATATTAAAATTTAATTTTAATTGATCTTTAAAATTAAAAAAAATATGTCCTCTTAATACGAGTACAAATTAATTTTTACATAATTTGGGTAAAATTTTTTGGAATAATGCAAATTCATACATTTTTTTAATTAGATTAATTTCTTAAATTTTTTTATGTTCAGTGTTTTCGTTTACTCGAAATTCTTACTACTTTTACTACAAGCGGAAATTTTTGTGTACTTTTTGTATTGAAATTTTCCAGTTGTAGTAAAAGTAGTAAACGAACAGGCATATTATAAATGATTTTTTATCAATAATTGAACGTGTCATTAAGTTATTTTGTTAACTCTAAGGCCCTATTACTGAATGTCCCGTTAGCTACTAACTATGAGTTTAACTGACACATTTGTTGTTTCCCATATAAATTTAAAATTTAACTATTTGTTAAATTTTAACTGGACATTCAGTAATCGGGCCTAAATGCTTCCAACCGAAAGTGATAATATTAAAGTTATAATAAAAACTTTTGAACATTTTTAATTGGTATGAATAAATGTTTGATCGGTGTCAATTCAATTAAATTTTCAATTGTATTTATAAATATGTTAATTGAATATCGGTTGTAGTTTTATTTGTACTGCGTGTCACCTAAGACCAGTGGTAAAATACGGTCATAACTATTTAACTGCTTTGTTTATTAATTTAAATTAATTGAAATGTGGTGCATGAATAACGCATGTACTTTCTTTCTGTCACCGTAATGTGGGTGCAATAAGTACAGCGGTTGGCCAAGTTAGTATGGCCGCGACATATTGACATAAAATGTGTTGAAGATGCACTTGAATGTTTTAAAATTTGTCTGATATTTGGATCAAACTATTTTTAAATATTGCCTAATGCCTGATATCAAAACTTATCAAATTCGGTTTATGCATTCAGAAGGTATGTGTAAAAGTACGAACTTTTATAAATTTTCATAAATAATTAGACCAAGTACACTTTCTATAATTTGTACATAAAGCATTTGTACTTGCTCAACAAAAATCCTCTGGTGGACTAAAATTACTCTACATAAAATTTAAAAATACTTTTCCAGCAATAATCCAAAAATTACGAAACGTTTGTACCCTATTTCGAATAAAAATTATAAATTTTTTTGTGGTCAAAAAGCACTACAACCGGTAACTTCAATCGCTGGTAGGGAACTGAAGATATACTTCAAACATTTTTTTACTTATTTTTCCCATATTTAGCTCATTAATACGCATCGATTCCTTATTTATTTTTCTTCCGAACGCCCAAATGTTTATTTTTAAAATAAATATCAGAAGCAAGAATCGTTCAAATGCCTACACATAGTTTTGGACTTCTGCGTTAAAAATAGCGGTTTATTAACAAAATTCACATAAAAATGTTTTAAATTTTACGCTTTTTTGGCCTATAAAAATTAAAAGTGTGGTTTAGTGATTCTAAGAAACTGAATTTTTTTATAAAATTGTATAAAATGTATAAATTTTATCTGAAAAATAATTTATAATTTTAATGATCTGTGGTGTTTTTGTAGGCAGTAAAATTTTGAAGTAGAATTTTAAACATTGTTATTAGTAAAAATTTAGATTTTTTTATTTTGCAGGCAAAAAAATTGCCGCCCTATATATAGCACGTATACAAATGTACTTTTTTGTGATTAGTTAAAAAAAAAAATTCTTTCTTTTAACTGTTTTATTTTGTTTTAGCTCATTTTATTTGTTAAATGAGCTAAAATTTAATTTGTTATCTTTTTCTTCGATAAAAAGGGACTAAATTTATGCATTTTGCACCGCTTTAATGAATTCAGCATAAACACTTTGTTGCTCGTTGAATCGGAGTTTGTTAAATCGATTATTCTTTAAACCGGAGTTCCATTGTATATTTAATAACCAAATTTGAATGAAATTACTAATTTAAACAACGTCGTAAATTTGAAGAAAACCGTACTGGTAATGCACTTTTTGAGTGGTACTGGCATATTGAGAAAAACAGTTTTGTCCCATCATCATATTATTTGTACCGTGGGCATATTGATAAAAACAGTGTTGTCCCAGTATTATGTTATTTGTACCGTGTGCAATTTCTAACTGGGAAGTTGCAAATTTGATGTATCATAAAATTTAATATAGCCCACTTACAATAACAAATTTTGCTGATTCTTTTTATTTGGAATATAAATTTTCGTTTGGCATCAAAATAATTTTTTTTTTGTTTTGGTCCCATTTCACCATTGTGCACTGTACAGAAATTTCCAGTTCCAGAAAACATAAAAATATAATAAATAAAATTAATTTTAAATTTTGAATAAAATTAGTCAAAAATCTTCTACATTTACAAAGGTTATAAAAAAAAATCCACAACATTTTATTTGAATGAACACCGAAATACTTCCTCCAATCATGCAATTTGCAAATTAATAATGCGTTTTTATTACGATTTCATTTGGTTTTTATTTTCGTTTTAAAAGCGAAAGAGTTTCTCAAGACGGCCCCTTTTTTAGGAAAAAAAAGCAATTGCAATGAAGTGAAAACAATGCACATTTTAACATACAATTTCATAGATCGTGTGAAAATCTTGCAAAATAATCGCATTTGTCGCACAAATTTTGCGAAAAAAAAACTTTTTTTTTTTACTTTTTCCTTGCAACAGACATTAAAATAATATTGAAATATCTTAAGAGAGGGTATGATTAAAAAAAGACAAAAACAAAAAAACTTTCTACCACCCACCATAAATAGATAAAACCTTAAAGAAACTTTTCATCTTCTAACCAACAATATTCATTAAACTTGATGAACATTTTATGACGATTGCAACACTTGTTGTTGGTTGAAACTAACAAAAACAGAAACATAAAACAATGCAACATCTGCATTATATATGCAGACATTTTTTTATTATTTTTATTTTTTTATTTTAGAAGACATCTTCTCTTTACATTCATTCATCTAGTGATTTGTTGAAAAATATATACATTTTTTTTATATATTGTATCTGCTGGATATTTCCCACCCTCATGACATAATTAACTTTAACGTTTGTTTAGTTTCTTCATATAGACATTTTTTTTTTTATTTAGTCGCATCCGTTTGTAAATATTGAATTGCTACCAATTGCAGATTTTTTGCAGTTTTTGCAAACAAAAAAAAAAAAAACTAAAAACTTGTGCAAATGTATCTTTATATCTGTTTATTTGTTTTTTATGAAGTGCGAGTAGATTAATTTTATGTTTCTTTTCTCAGTACCTATTGCCAAGAATAATTTTAATTTGATGAATTATACTGATTGTTTTTCACGTCGCACAGTGCTTCGTTCCCATAAAACGAATGGAAAAAAATAGAGAAGCTATCGCAAAAAATGAAATTTTGTGTATTATATTATTTAAACTAAACATGAAAACAATTAAAACATTATGCAAACTTATTGTAGGTATAAAAACATATTCTTAATAAGTGTGAATAGTTTGATCACAATTGGTGCAAGGACAAGCCTACCTCCCATATATCATGAAATTTAAAAATTTTATTTTAGTTACAGAACTATTCAGGACATTAAAAAATGTATTGTAAGTATAAAAACAAATTAAATTTTGTACAGTGTATTATTTAAGCTAAACATGAACATACACGAAATTCTGGAAAAATCGGTACAAGGACACGCCTACCTCCAATATATCCTGAATTTTAAAAATGTAATTTCATCTCAAAAAAAAAAAAAATTAAAACATTATGCAAATTTGTTGTTGGTATAAAAACCAAGTTGTTAATAAGTGTTAATATTTTGATCACAATTGGTGAAAGGACACGCCTACCTCCCATATATCATGAAATTTAAAAATTTTATTTTAGTTACAAAACTATTCAGGACATTAAAAAAATGTATTGTTAGTATAAAAACAAATGAAATTTTGTACAGTGTATTATTTAAACTAAACATGAACACACACGAAATTCTGGAAAAATCGGTACAAGGACACGCTACCTCCAATATATCCAGAATTAAAAAAATATATTTTCATTGAAAAAAAACTCATTAAACATTACGCCAATTTATTGTTGGTACAAAAACCATGTTGTTAATAAGTGTGAATATTTTGATGACAATTGGTGCAAGGACACGCCTGCCCCCCTTATATCATGAAATTTACAAATTTTATTTTAGTTACAAAACCCTTCAGAACATTAAATTTATTTATTGTCAATATAAAAAACCATATCGCACATGTTCAACAAAAGGGTCATAACTCAAAATCTATTTTTTTTGCAGAAAAACGACATACAGTGGTTGTTTCTTTGAGTTTTTTTTTTTGAATTATACTTACAAAATTCATATTTTCTAAAAATATTTTACATATTAAAATCATGTTTACAATATACACTTCAATAAATAAAATGAGTAAATATATGAAAAATAAGCCAAAGTTTTGAACCAAATTTTTTCTAAATACACAAGACCTATAGAATGCTTAACTTAAGTTTAAATGAGGGATCATTTATGTGTATATTAACGAATTTTTTTTTGATATATATTTAATATATATAATCATACATGTCCATACATTCCATACATGGTGATATGTGTACATTAGCCAAAATTGAGGTAATATTGACATGTACGATCACATATGAACTCATATGAGCATATATGAACCTTATATGATGGTATATGTGCATATGTGACCTCGAATGACTTCATATATGAGCATAAATGAGTTCATACACGTGCATAACTGGATGTTAATTTTAACCGGGCTATCAATATATTATTTAATGAAGAATTTAAAAAAAAAAATATTTTTTTTTTTTTAAATCCAAATATAGTTCCGAATTTATAGAGTTATGCAAAATTGGCCAACATTTTTTTGATTGTTTTTTATTTACGAAAAATTGTTATTTGTTTTTTTATTGATCTGGAAAGGTTCATCGTGTAATTCGCATTAGTTTTGGAGAAAATATTCGTTTAATATTTTCTTTAATATACACACACAAAAAAGTTTTGCCAACTAAAATTACTTCGACTAAAATCGATTTTCACAACAAAATTTAGTTAATACAATTAAATTTTAGTTGCGACTCTTAAAATATTTAGACATCACATTTAAATATGGCTATACTTACCGAACTTACTAGTTGTAACTACAAAAATACATTTTTCTAGTCGATTGACAATTTATTTTTCTGTGTGCATATTTCAATATTTCTATATATAATTTTATTATATTTATTATCAATTGCTCATACGCCCATACATAGATTTAACACAGAAATATTTAAATACATATGCAGGACAATATTGTTCAAAACTAAAACGAGTTACACGATGAAACTTTCCAGATCGGTAAAAAAACATTTATAAATAAAAAAATATAAATAAAAGAAAAACTTTTGGCCAATTTTTAGATAAATTGAGTTTTGCATAACTCTATCAATTCGGAACTGGTTTCGAAATTTTTAAAAACTTTAATTTTTTTTCAAATTCTCCATTAAATAATATATCGATATAGTAAAATTTCCAGCATTTGCCAAAATCATTTAAATAATAACAAATGAAATACTAAAAATTATCGCAAAATTTGTCAATATTTAGCGGCCATTTATTGGAAATATTTAAAGAGTTGTTCCATGTTGTTTTAGTCTCTTATATATATAACTTAGTCTCCATAACAGTGAAGGGCATCCTCTCAATTTCCAACCCCCGCGGGGTTTGGCTAGATAATGCTGCTTGCGCGACGTCGGCACACGCACACTGTAGCATCTTCATGTGGCTAACGATTATGAAGGTTCGGCTGTTGCTTTATTCTCATTGTGTTAAAAAAAGAACCCAGACAATTGTTGAAGTGCTGTTGCGTAACCCCACGGTGCACATAGGTCTGGCGAGCTACTTTTTTTGGCCAAAAATAAAAAAATCACATATATATATTTATATGTCAGCAGTTTTATTACAACCGGTTCCAAATAGAAAAAACACTTTTTTTTTGGAAAACGTTAACCCGTGCCGCAAGACGGCCCAATATATAAAATGTAGTTAAGAAAAAATATTTTTCCGTTTACTTATTCATTTAATATACTCAAAATGCAATCCTGACCTCATCGAATATCATTAACCCACTTTAGCCAGGAATCCATATGGAACATATGTCTGGTGAGCTACAGTATTTGGTCAAAACTAACAAAATTTCTTATATGCGTTCAATTTATAAAAAATTAAAACACAATTTGTAAACATAAATTTTATTTATTGTTCTTAAAATGAAATTTGTTTTTAATCCATCTTTAGCCGACATTATTGATGCTTGCATTAATAATTCAGTCTCATTTGCTGTAGCCTTTGGCAGTTCTGCCGCCTCTCTTCTTTTACTGCGATGAGACATGTCCGAAAATTTGATTCGAGGACGTCCACGGGAAGATGAAGGTTTGTCTGCGTCATCATTTACGTCACTTGCTTCAGGTTTCTTAACTACCATTTCATTTTGCAGCCAGGTGTCATTTTAAGTATTAAAAAGTTGAATTGATCGACAAGATTTCTGCCACTTGTCGTTTAGCCTAGCAAAATATACAGGAACTTTTTCTTTCAGGTAATTCTCATATTCAGTGGAAACATTTGATTTTCCAATATTTTTAAGAATATAATTAAAAAGAACTTCAATTTTCTCAATTTTGCTTTGTCCAGTCTGCCAAACTTTTAGTATTTCAGAATTTTTTAAACACAAGTTGCCTGAAAAAAATGGATTTCTCAAAAACATGCAACTTTTAGCAGAATGTTGTTACTGATTCGGATGCACCACAAGTCACTGCAACTTATGGCGTTTTTGGTTCGCTGAACTCTTTTGAACATTTTTAGTTATATCTTATAACATAATTTTAAAAAATCAAAAAAATCACTAATTATGGGGTTAAAATTAATTGAATATTTCACTATTAAAAATTCAAATACTTAAGCCCGTATGACACTGTATAGTTTTTGTATTGACAATCTAAATTAAAGCAGTACAAATATATTGTTACTCAATTTTTTAACTAGTGTAAAGAGTACGAACACATAGTGCCAAATTGTAGTAAATGTCAAAACAAATACTTATGTTATCGATAAATCAGCGAAAAATTGGGATATCTGTCAAAAGTGCAAACGAAAATTTTGAACTTTATCTTGATATTTCTCACAGGCAAATAAGTTTGTTGTCAGTTTCTTTTTGGAACTGTCAGTTTAAAAAAAAAAACAAAACTGTTTGTTTACAAATTGTATATATGTTTCATTCGCACATTAATGTTGTTTCTTTCTCCCAATACATCTTGAAACTATACAAAAACTATACAGTGTCATAACAGCTTTACCATTGTCATCAATATCCATTATTAATAGATTTGAAAAGTATATTTATTTTTTTAGAAAATTGTGTCACAAAAATATAACAAAATCACAACACTTGTCCTAGTTTATCACTGCACTTAAAACATTGAATTTTGTAGCTTCACAGAATAACGGTTAATTGAAGTTTGCAAAAACATATTATTGTTTTTGTTTTCTTGAAGTGTTTCCTACAATATTTCAACGTCAAATAAAGAAATATCGGATTTGATAATTGGCCAAAAAAGTAGCTCGTCAGACCTACATATGTGCGTGGGTTGGAAATTAAGAGGATACCCTTCACTGCTCTATAACCATGAGTTCTAGTGGGTGGTGGATTAGAATGAGGCTGATGATGATCTTATCTCTTAGGTCGAATATGCGGCACTCCCTCTAGCGCTGATCCTCACAAGATTTTTTTCGTCTTTCTCTTACATTTATTAACAATTAAGTGTTTTCTATATATAATCACAACATTTCAATTATGATCTCAAACCGGACAATTCAAAATGAAAATTACTAGTAGTTTGGTTAAATTCTTCTCTTCCTTCTTAGTTGAAGTGTACATTATTAAAAACTATCAACAATTTATTTTATTTCTAACATTACAATATATCATTTTTGGGCACCCACACAACACTGTGTTCCGTCTATTCATCCGCCCGCCTGTTTGTCATTTTCTGAAGTGCTGTGTAATTTTTACATTTGCAATACTTTTCATTTGTTTTTTTTTTTTTTTTTATTTTTTGTATTAAGAAATTGCAGCACGAATTTTATTTAGTATGTCATTTTCATTGCATATTTTATAAGATTATTTCGGCGTTGCTGCTTTCTTTGCTCCCAGAGTTATTGTTTATAATTTTTTCGGAAGAAATTTTAACAAAATCATAGTAATTTGCGGTTAAGTAGGTGAAATTTTATAAAATTATTTATAGAGGCTGACATTTGTAAGAGAAATTTGAAACTTGAAAGTGATAATTAATGCGTTTTTTTTTGTAATAAATTGAAAATTATGTATCACTTAAAAACTGTTTAATTAATTAAGACTAAAAAAGACTTAAGGCTTCATTTCTCAAGCGGTTACGTTTAGTAAACGCTCTGTAACTCCATACAATGTGTAAAAAGAGTAATCACATAAAATATGTTGTCTCTGTTTTACATACTAAGCAAATGGTGACGGATGTGTGGAAAGTAAATTTTATTGGAAATAGATTTGCGGAAAGTAAATTCTGTTTAAAATGGAATATACTTTAAGCATATCTGTCGCCATTTGTTTAGTATGTGAAACGGAAACATCATATTGTAAGGAAAAAAATTTGTCGATATAGTGCCATCGATTTTTCGATAGCTTTTGGCATGAGGAAAAAATACTTCCACTACAACATATCAAAAAAATCCTTTTCGAGGCTCCCAAATTTAAATTTTTTGACTTTTTCTCAATTTTTATTTTTAAGGTTTTTTTAGTAGGTAATAAAAAAAATCGGCTGATTTATTTTTTTTTTAAGGTGACATACAAATATACATTGCCACATAATATAACATATGAGGGCGTGAGAATAGAAATACGGTTGAGGGAATCGTACATATAGGACCGCATCAAAAAAGAGTAAAATGATTCGAATGGAATCCAAGCAAAATTTGCAAGGAAATATCTGAATTTAAAAAAAATTCCCATATTTTTAACACATTTTTTTTCCAATCATTAATAAATAGTTCAAATTTTCATTAATAAATAATTCAAGTTCATCAAAAATAATTGAAGTAAATTCAAACAAAAACTTTAATTGAGTACACTCAAAAAAAAAAGTTTGTAAAGTCAGCAAAAAATTTTGCTGAATCAGCAAAATTTTAGTCAGGAGGGTGCTTGCAAAATAGTTGCTAATGTCAGCAACATCTTTTGCTGAATATCAGCGAGCTGATTTTTAGCAACAAAATTAGTAGATTCAGCAAAAGTTTTGCTAACACTTAGTAGATTAGAAATAAAAATGCCTTGCTAAAAATTAATAAATTTTTTGCTAAATTTTAGTAGACTGAAAAAAAAACGAAAAAAATTTGTAGAAAAATTGTAATTTAGTTAATTTATTTGCTGAAAATCATAAAACATATTTTTGTGATTCTTTTAAAAATAATTTACAATAATTACGAAATATAAAAATTTTCATTTTCCCACATTGACGACATGAATTAATTTAATATCTGAAAATATATAGAAATAAATATATATAACATAACAAAAATTTTCTTTCAACTACTTACATCAATGGTTGTCTAAATGATGCTTTCTTTTAAAGGACGCAACTGCCGAAGATAATCATAGAAACGAGACGGAAAAATAAACAAAAACAAACGAAACGAAAAAACAACCCTTTTTTTGTAATAAGAAAAAGGAACCATAAAAATCTACCTAAGATGTGTGTCTTTGTTTTTCGCTTTACTCTGTCTACATGTCTGTATATGTTTGTTTGCAATTTGACCACACTAGATTATTAATCAATAAACTTTAGTTTAGAAATACATATTAAATTTAAATATTTTATTTTGTCTTTTATTTAATTAAAAGACAATTATTTTCACAAGCCGGTGACAACGCAAAATTTAAGTTGTTTTAATCCTCAATTTTGTTTTATGTAAAAAAACAGACACAAAAGTCTTCCATGGTTGATTTTTTTATATGTCTTATTAGAGGTGTACTTTTTAGTATCATTTTCCTCTTCTCTACTACATCTTTACATGCCGCGACATCTGCTTCATTCTGCGTATATCATTCAATCTGGTTGTCGTCCACACTATTAATGTGCTTATCAGTACAATTTTTTTTTTAGCAAAATTAATTAGTAAAATACTAGTATATTAGTAAAGCATTAGTATAAAACAGTTAAGTGCTGAATAAGTATAACAAAAATTTTAGCTGAAAAAACGATTTTAGCAAATAATTTGCTAAAAAATATACATGATTTAAAAGACGTTTTACAAACTTTTATACTAACTTATTTTTTTTGAGTGTATTAATGGTGGTTTTACATAAAATTTACGCTGACAACTGTTAAATGATGGAAATAATTTGGAGTGTCGCTTATCATGATAACGACTTAGGTAAGAAGCAATTAAAAATGCTTTTTATTTGCCAAATAAATGCGGAAATTAAATTTCGCTTATGAAAATCGAAAGAAAACTATTTTTCGACCAAAACTCGTTGAAAAAATTTTTTTTTTTCGAAAATCTGATATAACCATCACCTTTAACGTATTTAACGCCTCTAACGTTTCTTTAGAAATGAGCTATTTGATACGGAAGAAAATACATAAAAATTGGTTTGGAGCCTTAAAAATAAGAAAAAAGAATAAAAATCTAAAAAAAAACGTTTTTTTTCGACAAAAACTCGTCTAAAAATGGATAGGATATATTTGCTAAAAAAAATTGAAAATTAACGCGTAAAAAAAGATCGATTTTTCGACAAAAAACTCGTCCAACACCTCAAGAACAACATTTCTTTGGAAAAACTGATATTGCCATCGTTTTTAGCGTACAATTAATTTCACCTTGGAAAGGTAATATTAAAAAAAAAATTAAATCAGCCGATTTTTTTTATTGCCTACTAAAAAAACCTTAAAATAAAAGTTGAGAAAAAGTCAAAAAATTTAAATTTGGGAGCCTCGAAAAGGATTTTTTTGATATGTTGTAGTGGAAGTATTTTTTCCTCATGCCAAAAGCTATCGAAAAATCGATGGCACAATAAATCGACGCACCCTAATGTAGGTACTATTTTTACACATTGTATGGAGTTCCAGTTCGTTTACGAAACGTATCCGCTCGAGTAATGGAGCCTTTATCCTGTGTGGCTTTTGTAATTAATATAGATTAATATTACTCATACGCCATGATATACAAAAGCACTCTGTTGATATTTGTGAGCTAAGACATATCTTCTATATGAATGGATTAGTTGGTATCAGGGTTGACCGATATGGCAATTTTTCGCCAAACGTGGCGATTTTCAAACTCGTTTGGCGATTTAGTTTTTGAAATGGTGGCGGGCGATTTTTTAAGTGCATGGCGATTTTACACACACAAAATTCCTACCAGAATAATGGAAATATACACACAGAAAATAAGTTATAAAAATTACATGCTTACAAGAAATTTTATTCCAATTACAATTTTCTTTTAATTAAAACAGACAAAACATTCATTAAATCAATGATTTTATAATGCAAATATTTTTATGCTACAATATTTCAATAATTGGCAAAAAACAACCAATACTGAAAGATTCCATGAATATTTCATTAATATACTCAGGGAAAATGTTTTTAATTCTTCTTATTTAAAGTGAGCTTAAGATCACTTAGTAATTAATTATAATTATTTATTTCCAATATTTCGTTTCCACATTAGGTGACTTCTTCAGGGAACAAGTATTACAATTGCTCCCTGAAGAAGTTCCCAATGTGGAGACGAAATATTGGAAATAAATAATTATAATTAATAAATAAATGATCTTAAGCTCGTTGAAAATAAGAAGAATAAAATAAAAGAAGATCAAAGAAAACTTAACATTATTTAAGAAAATGTTTATATATACAAATCTATATATATAAAACTCATTTTCTGTTTGTTTGTTCTCTATACAAATTTGCAATTCTCAACGGATTTGCCTCAAATTTTGTTCGAATTTGGCACTCATAATTTGTACACCTAGGACGAGGTCACCAAATACTAATCTCCTACCGCTACCATTTAAAAGCCAACTGTGGATTTCCGATATCAAATATTATTTTTCAAAGTGTGACAATTTATAAAATTTATAGCGTCCAGTTTGGATGTTCCATAAGCAAATTTTTATTTTTACCAGATTCCACACAAATTTTAAAAAGATGGCCCTCCACAAGATCGCTTTATATTTCTTTATGTAATTGAAATAATATTAGATTAACTATATATACAGCCATTCAGTTATTTTTTCACTTTTTATACAAATTTTGCACAAGTTTGAAAGTAAATTCTCATAACCATTAGAAAATTATTAACGTTTATGTACTTTAGTAGAACTTTAAAATTATGCTTTAAGAATTTTCACTGTATCAGAAAAACAGGGCACACCGCAATGAGTGATGTGGGCTGTCATAATAATAAAGATAACGAATTGGAGAAAAGTCGGTATATATTTTAAGTCTTTGTTTTCAATATGTGTTATTTCAAAAGTATTTGAGTTCCGGGCAACACCGGGTACAAACAGCTAGTGTTTAATAAAACAGAATAATATTGTTAACAGTGTTTTATTTAACTCGAAATAAATAGTATAACATATTCGGTCGAGAGTACCGAACATGCTTTTATTGTATTGTAGACATAACTGCAAATGTCGAAAGCTGTAACCGAATTATGTGATTGTACGTGTAACTACACTCATAGAAATAAACCTGTAAAATAGCAGAAAAAGCTACTAAAAATTACTTAAAAATTACCTTGCAGAAAAAACTGCTAAAATTAGCAGATTTTTTTTTAGTAAATATTAGTAGTTTAAGAATAGCAAAAATAAATCTGTTGAATTTACAAATATTTAGTTATCTTTGAGGTAAATTTTAGTTAATTGAAAGTAACTAAATAATTTACTAGAATCAGCGAAAGCATTTACTAAATATTAGTAGACAAAAATCTTTAAAAATGTGAAATTCTTAAAAATTTGCTTTGGTTTTTTTTTCAATGCGAATAAAAGTCTAACCGTATGAAATCAGAATTCTACAATTTTTTAGCAAAAACTTCTATAAATTTGGTAGACGACAAACTCGGTTGATACAATGAATCTGTTCTCTTTGTGAAGCAAATAAAATTGAAATGTTCATTAAGCGCTTTTAGAAATCTTGGTTCAACAAACTATCTAAGATTGCTAAAAAATAATCTCCAAAATTGTTATTTTTTTTATTTTCTTCTTAACTCGTCAAAAAGTATTTTTTGAGTGTTTTACTTCTAAAAGAACTTAATAACACTTTATTGAAATCACTAAAAATTGCAATTAAATTGACCACAAATGCAGTCAAAAATCTTTGGAAATCAATAAAAACGACGATATTTAAGTAGTTAGAAAAAAATAAATAAATAGTTTATAGAAAAAATTCTCTTTGCGATAGAAAAACACAATATTTGATATTATTCTAAAAAATATAATTTAGAGTTCGTACTATCGTGGGAACCATGGTCGCCATTTCATTACAGACCCTTGTTTTTAAAGACAAAATCGGGTGCATCGTGGAGCCTTGGGTACTCATTTGAGAAAAAATAAATAAATTTTGCTTCACACACGTAGTCCCTACCGCAGCCGATTTTTAAATGTTTGATTTGCATTAAAATGGTGCGAGGGTAAACTCAAAAACTAAAAAACAAAAAAGCTTCAGTTTTAATTAAACTACTTTTAATGAAACTTTTTCATTATTAGTACGAAATTTTTAAAAAATGACACCGAAAATTCCGTTCAATGTACCCAGTAGACATCTTCGTCACAATGATTTGTTTTTTGAAATTTGTCATCGTTCTAATTATATCTTGAATAGTCCTCTAATTAGGACAATTAGAGAATTCAATTTATTAAATGTAAATCAAATTGTAGAATTTAATACATCAAAATCCAATTTTAAAAATTTTTTGCTATTTAATTCTGTAAAATTATAGTAGTTATTTTAATAATTAAATAATTATTTAATTTTTTTAAATTAATTTAATTAAAATTAAGATATTCTTAGTCTGTAAGGAACTATGTTCTATAGACATTAAATAAATAAATAAATAAAAATTTTTCGTTAAATTTGATGAAAAACTGCATCTATTGAATGAACATTTTCAATGGACGATTTCCAGTGACATTTCATAGATCTAATGCAAAAATTTATTGACATCATGCAGATAATTATCTCAGTGTAGAAAAACTATTAAAATCTATCTATTAATTTTTCTTAATTTTTGGTCCTCTACAAAAGAGAAAATACCGAACCCCTGCCAGATTTGCAATTTATAAAAGCTTTCTTTTCAAGTTTTCTTTATCCACTAAAATGCATTTGTGGACCAAAAATTACCGCATAATGTTTTTCTAAAATGCTTTTTAGATAATGTGTTCATGTTTTGGATATTTTGATACCCATATCACAAAAAACACTATACTGTCTTTTCTGAAATAATCTCCGAACTCGTGGTTATATGTAAGCCTTTTTTCTTTCTAATTTTAGTACCCCTAACAATAATATAAAGCGAAAATAGAAATATATCCACAAACAAAAAGTCGGTAGTGAAAGGGTTAAAGTCTTTGAACAACTATTCAAACATAATTCCCTTATGTATTTCAGGTCATCAAGGTTGTGCATTTCACGATGGTGTCTCAGCTGAAAGTGAAGGTGTGCGCTTTATACGACTTCGCGAAGATGCCGAAATGGGCAAAGAAATACTTTCCCTAAAAGCCTATCCACGATCGAAGATCTCATTACAATCATCCGATAATGCAGGAGATCATAAATATTTTGCCATACACGAATTGAATACCACATCAGTGGTAGTGACATTAACAAGATCTTTAGAAGATCTAGTAGATAGAGATGTGCCAAGAAATTTATTGAAATTTCGTATAGTATGTGCGGGTAAAATGGAAAACTAGAAGAAGGAAGTTATCTATCGGTTACCGTCTACATAGAAGATGTTAATGATAATAAACCAGAGTTTCTCAATACCCCCTACATAGTGGATATAGAAGAGAATACACCACCGGGTACAATAGTATTTGAGGGTATACAAGCATTTGATCGTGATAAACCTAACACCCCAAATTCAGAAGTACACTTTAGTATGTCTACAGTACCGGAACAACTTTCGGCAGATGGTAGTCCATATTTTGCATTAAAAAGTCCCCATAGACCTTTATTGATATTGAAAAAGGAGCTAGATTTTGATAATGGCATACGATTATTTAGTTTGCCAATATTTGCTTGGGATCGTGGTACGCCAGCCAATCAAGTGAATACTACCATCACCATAAATGTTAAAGATGTCGATGATTTACCACCAAAATTTACTGAGGGTGTTTATCGTACTAAAATTAATGAATTTTATCCAATGACTGGTATGCCCATTAGAATACCTTTATACTTTGATCCTCCTATTATGGCATTTGATCAGGATTCTTTAAATGCTTCTTTAATTTATGATATTATATCGGGAAATGAACGTAAATTATTTCGTGTTAATCTTCATAATGGGGTTATGTATTTGCAAAAGGAAATTGATTTGGAGGAGGAAAGCTTACCCGGCAATACGTTTGTTTTGCAAATCGAGGCAAGACAAAAAGATAATCCTTTGAAAAAGGCTTTAGCAAGGTAAGTTGCACAATAAACTTTTAGAAATGTATTTAAAATCGCAAATTTCTAAATTATTGTTTTTAGAATTGAAGTTGAAATTTTGGATCTTAATGATAATGTTCCCGAATTTGAGGCTGATTTTTATAATATATCTATTGTTGAGAATTTACCTACCGGATTTAGTGTCCTACAAGTTAATGCCATAGATCGTGATCAGGGAGAAAATGCTGAATTTCTTTATAATCTCAAAGAAGACCGGGATGTCAGTGGTGCTTTTCGTATAGATTCGAGAACTGGTTGGATAACTGTACGGGATGACCGTTTATTAGATCGTGAAAAACGTAAAGCTGTACATTTGGAAGTAGAGGCTTTGGAGAGGACTCCCTCTTATATGGAAGATATGAATTTTAAGCGACCTGGACCAAGTTTAGTCAAAGTTGAAATAACTTTACTCGATCAAAATGATAATACACCAAAATTTGAACATGGTAATTTATATGAATTTAAAGTACCCATAACTGCAGAAGTGGGTTATACCATAGGACATGTAGTGGCCTTGGATCCAGATGAAGGACCTAATGGTATGTTGTTGTATGAACTGCAAAGACCTAAGAAAAGTGGCTACATACCATTTCGATTGGATAATAAAAATGGTACCATATATGTGGCCGGTCCCTTAAGAAGGGGAAGAATAGCGGTGTTTGTAGAAGCAAGTGATCAGGTGGGTAGTAAAATATAACTAACCATGGGAAACATAATTTAATTATTTTTTAATTTTCAGCCCTTAAATCCTTCCGAACGTCGATTTTCATTAGCCGTTATAACCATAGAAGTTTATGCTACCATTGATGATCAAGCTATAGATTTTATAGGAGCTCCCTATGAATTTTGGGTAGGATCTAGTGCTCCTTTGGGAACCTCTCTAGGACAAGTTCGTACTACTCTTATACACGACGGAGAAGATGAAATTATGTATGATCTTTTACATACTTACTCTGAAGGTGTCCCATTTGCTATTGAAGAAAGATCTGGCATCATAACGGTTATTAGGGAATTGTCTGAATTCAGCCGTAAAGTTTATAACTTTGAAGCAGTGGCTAATTATGTAAGTTAACTTTGTTATATCTTGACTTAAAAAATTATTTATAGTTTTGCTTTTACTTCTTTTTCAGTTATTTGCCAACTCTTCTCAACCTCTCATTATGTCTCGAAGTTCCCAACCTTTAACCACTGTACCAGCTCCAGACTTAACCGATGAGGGAGTTTTAATTACCAACGTTACCATACATATTGTGACTAAACCGGAAAATCGTGTGCCATTGAGACCTGTTATTGAGTAAGTAATAAATATCGTTTCAGAATATTTTTGTTATAAATATCTTGAATATTGTCACTTAAATGTTAGCAATTTTCTCAAACCTTTTTAAAAGTATGTAATTGGCCTCTAAAATGGTCTTCGAAGGAAGTATTTAGTTACAGCTCTCTCTAAGGAAACTTTAGCCAGGAACGCGTTACATATTGGTTTCAAAAAGACAATAGTCTTTACACTAATGACCTGGCCAAACCGCTGAAGCTAAGAACTTAAATTTTTCTTAGGTTCCTTTTCGCGAGTAGACATAAATATGTTCTTTCTGGGGTATGTCCAAATTCACAGATAAGGCACTTTTTGAAATTTTCGCTGGGAAAATTTAAAAAATGTGACATATGTTCCTTTTTGCGCATAGACAGGATTGGATAGGATTTTTTGAAATTCCTGCGAGGTTAGGCATGAAGAGTGAAAATCTCCCCTTTAGATGGAATTCTTGAAGAGTTCTGCGTGGAGAGGCAAAAAGGGGAAAGTCACCTCTTGATGGTTTGCGCAAACGCTATTTGTTATAAATCTTAAATTTGAAATATATGATCTCTGAGGTATGGGCTAATTCGCTGAAATTGTATATTGTGGAACTTTCACCAGGAATGGGGGTTTAACAGACGAAAATTCCAAACAGCTGGATTTACACTCAGGGAAAAAACTTTATCATATTTATGAAAAACTTCATAAATTTGAGGAAAAACTTTATTGTTATTCGTCCAATATAACACTTCATAAATATGATGAAGCTGCTTCGTAAAAAGCAAATAGATGACAGGCTTTTTCATATTTATGAAATGTTTTACAAATAAATGATGATGGATTTTCATAATTTTCTAGAAAATATTATTATTATAAACAAAATGAAGCTGTTTCATAAATTTTTATAGATTTTTATGAAATGTTTTATAAACCTTATAAATTTTCTTAAGCTTTCCATATTATATTTAAAAATTTCTATTGAATATTAAGAAAACATCAAATAATATATCGAGCCCTAACTGCCAAAAAGACGTAAGCGCCAAAATAATAATTAAACAGGAGATGCGTTTTTACTTATTTTCTTAGAATATTTCATTCGTTTTTCCAATTGCTATGGAATATTGAATATGTTCACATTCCATAGCAATTGGATAAAATACAGGAAAGTTAAAAAAATAATTAAAAAAAATCATCTATTGTTAAATTGTGATTTGGAGCTTACGGGTTTTTGGCGGTTAGGGGTCGAAAAAAATTCATGTTTCAGAATTTCAAAAAATTTTTGGTAGTTTTTAAGTTTTAAAAATTCTAATGCCCGATTACTGAATGTCACGTTAACCACTAACTCGGACTTAAACTGACACATTTGTTGTTGTTCCCCATATAAATTTTCAAATTAACTATTTCTTAAATTTTAACTGGACACTCAGTAACCGGGTTTAAATAATTTTTTATAGATTTTCAATTAAAATTTCAATAAAAAGCCAGTTTTATGAGATTAAGAAGGTCTATGAAATATTTGTCATATATTTTAATTAAACTTTTCATCATATTTATGAAAACTTCATAAATATTGATGACAAACGAATTATGAAACAATATCATCGATATGATGAAACTTTTACCCCTGAGTGTATGAACTCTAAATTTGAAATATTGGCAACCGCTACGTAGTCTTAGCGGTTAAACATTTTAAAGTGAGGGCAAAAAAGGGAAATCACCCACTTAACGCCACACAGTGGGGTATTTGAAAAAAAGTAATGGTAATAAATATAGAACTTCCAAACTACTGATCCGATCGGTACGAATCAAATTGGAAATTGTGAAAGAGGTGATAATCTTTTGTAATATTGTGATTTGGTTACAATATTACAAAATATTTAAAATTTGACTACCTCGTGTATAAAATATCTTTGGAGGGTGTAAATGTGGTCCAATTTCTAAAATGGAGTAATGTTCGTCATAAGATAAAGAAACAAATTTAGTTATATGTTATCTCCTCTACCACTAGATTTTGAACATGTAGCCTACATGATTTCAGCAATAATTTCGGATTATGAAACAAAGACTTTTGAATATTTGGTATGAATATCTTGACATACGGCTTATAATTAAAGTCAAGATAGAAGATTTTGTGAAAACTTACAAATTCTGAAAATAAAACTTTTTGATCCTAAACAAAACCATATTTTAGTTAGTTTTTTTTAACCATTGTTAAATTTTTTAAAATATGTATATTTTGGATTATAATGCTCGGAAAAAATCGTTTAAATATAATTTACAGCTCTTAATATATTAAAAGATTAACTCAAACAAAAATAGTTAATTTCATTTATTTTTTCTTTTATTGATTTATTTTTACAAAATTGTTCAAAGTTTTTACAAATTTAAATTTTTTTACAATTTGTGTTAAAACAATGCATATTTTCTTATCTGTCGGCATAAAGTATGTATATATCGTTTGTAATAACAGGTGACAAGAATTAAGGCAAAAATTACACCCCGGACTAAAATTTTAGTATTTTTCTACTTTCAATATGGAAATTAAAATTTTGATTTTTATTAAACATTGTGCGGTTTAGTGTACCACTAGATAAAAACATGATGTGGTACGAATTTGAGAAAAACGAGAAGCTTAACCTGCGGAGAAATTTTCCGAATTTTTCAAAATTCTGCTAACAAAAATATGTGTGACAGTCGCTCCACTATACATGTGCATATAAAATTCGCTAAAACTCTCTTTTTACAATAACAACTATACAACAACAAAAAAGTACCAGAAAAGGTACCAGGAGATGGTTTCTTGAAACTTCTACTCGAAAATATAACATTTATATATATATAATTTCTTTGCATCAAATAAAAAAAAAAATTGGTAATTTTTGACCCCACTTTCCAACCCTTAAATCCGCACTATGAACGATAATCTCAGACACCCCAAGCTCAGAATGTTTTTCTTTACAAAATATCCAAATTTTTCAAAATCGGAGATTATCTCATAAAAGACCTTCCTTGTTAGCATAAAATGTTTACTTTAGTTAATTTACTTTGCAGAAATTTAAATCTATTTTTTTTTATATATATAAATTTAAATATATATAAAATGTCAGGACTTTCACATCATTAACATAATGCAATTAAACAAAAAAATCTGGAAATAAACAAAATGTTTATTAATTAAATAAAAACCATAATAATTCCCAATTACTTACATCCATATATAAATATGTATATATGACGCAATTTCTCAAATTAATATAATTCTAAAATACAAAACGAATATTCAAACTATTGGTAAATATCATAAAAACCGTTTATATTTTAAAAACAAATACCAACTACAACTACTGTCGCACCAAAGCGTATTTTATATTTTATTTTTGCCTGCATCTTCAAATTTAAAATTTATCAAAACATCATTCATTTAGCAAATTTTTTAAATTAGTTTATTTAATTTATTTATTGTTTTATTAATAGTTTTTTAATATCACGCACATGTGTGCCTATGTTTAATGTGTAGTATACAAAAAAAAAAACAAAATGAACGAAATCAAACTAGGTTGCATTTTGTGGAAGTCTTATTAATGGTTTGTTTGTTTTGTATCTTTTCTTTTATCTCTACTTTGCCCATACAAGCTGTGACATCTAAATTTCGTCTTTTTAACTTGTTTTCCATACTATAAATATGTTTATCAGCATAATTTTGGTAGCAACGTAAATTAGTTAAACAATAGTTCAAACTTAGTTTTTTTTTGGTAAAATCGTTTAACTAAATTTTAGCTAATAACGCAATGTCAGCAAAAAGAAAAAAAAAATTTTTTGAGTGTAATACAAAAATAACGTTAACGAATACTTGGGCTTTTAAGCTAGTATCGCACAAATTTCAGTGCCATTAAAAAAAATTTACCTTATAAATTGAATTGTGTTAGTTTTCTTCGCTTTACCACATATTCAAATTTCATAAAAATATGTGGGTCATCCCAAGGATACTTTCCTTATAAGTTCAATTAATTTTTTTTTTGTGTCTCATCATGGCCAGTTTTAGAGGTAACCCTTTCGTTGGCACCCCATGTTGGGCTCTATTTATGTAATGATTCGTAAAGCCTTGGGTCCAATCTTTCAGAGAACTAACAAGCTGACCAATCTCTCGTTTGAGGGTTAACAAGTGCGGATAAAAAATGCATAGGTTTTTCTAATAAGAACATGTGTGAAATTTAAGATAATTAGATTTATTTGTACACTTGTTAAATGTACTCAAGAATCTAAACAGTTTGCCTATTTCGTTGACCAAAAGTGGCAACATTTTTGAATTATTTGAAATATAGGGGTAAAAATCTCTTCGGGGAAAGTAGCATAAAATTCGAATGATTAAACATATAACAAAAAAGCTCAGACACCCCCTCATTTAAATTAAAGTAGCATTAATATGGCTTATTTTTAGCTTAATCCAACTACAATTCCTTAATAAAGCTTCAGTTTCATTTTTACTTAAACCGCTTTTTATTGAATCACAAGAATACTTAAAATATGTATACAAACTTTAAATACCAAATGTATGTGTCTTGAGAAATTACAAAATAATCTGAAAAATCCAAAAATTTAAATTTTTATTCCCTACAACATATTCGAGTAGCCCACGATTTTGAACTTAAGAGTTCCCTGCTTTACCGACTGAGTGCATTGGGCTATCAAGAAGAAATGAGTTTAGATCCAGAGGTCTTGGACGGATATACTAGAAAGGAAGGATCCTCTTTTAACTGAACAAATTAAAGACAAACCGGAAACTAAGTCCGAAGTCAACTTTATGCAGAGCCATAGTATGAGATTGATTAAAATGACACTTGTTGGATAATATAACAAATCTGACCGACTCTAAATCAGGAACAAACTTTTAAGAGATCTGCTTGTGCTATATAGGGATAATGTTTCAAAATAAATTTCGATAATAAATAAATACTTCATTATGGGGATATTTGAAAAACGATTAATGCAGGCGATAGATGCAAATGAGTAGGACAGTATTGAATAATTAATTTGTAAGTATACAGCAAAAATTCTTATCCCTTGGATCGGCATGCTCGGCATGATCTTCGTGGTTTCTCTAATTTAAAAATTCTGAGCATCTTAACATAATTTAAAAGCTCCCATCGGTTAGATTATCCCCACGAACTGAAATATTATTCAATACCACAACAGCGGAATTCAGAGTCTGCATAAGTCTACCTAACCCTGTTTTGCTTACTTCCCTATTCCGTTTCTTAAACTAAACTTTTATCGTGATTTTGACAAAACTGAGACAGTATATATAGACACTTATCCCAGATCATGGTAATCTTCCTTTCCAATCATATTTAATAACAAATTCCATTACTTTTTTCTTACAGAGAAATTAATATGAATATCATAAAATTCCACGTCGAAGAAAACATTGTAGGAGGCATCATCGGACAGCTATTATATAAAATGGTATAAATATTGTCAATAATGATCTTGAGGCCTATAGAAGTTTACCCACCGAAGCGAATGTAACCATGAATTCCAGATTTCGTAGCAGAAATCAAAGACAACAGTCTAGAAAACGTTTGCCTAGAAGACTAGTACAAGACAATAATATCAAGCTGCGGTATATAATAGCAAATCAGCAAGAAGTTATTAATAAAATAACCATTACAGAAGATGGAACTCTATTGACATTGACGGGCTTGGATCGAGAACAGAAAGATAAATATGATTTAACGGTAATAGTAGAATATACTACTGGTTTGGTAAGTGGAGCTGGTATCTATCAAGTGGAAATCGAGGTGGATGATGTAAATGATAATGCCCCGGAATTTTGTGATCTCAACTATGTGGGCTTGATAAAGGAAAATAGCCCAAAGGGCGTGGAAGTGGCATTAAATAAACCAATATTGATTAGTGATAAGGATTTGGGAAAGAATGCTGAATTTAAGGTTATGTTGCAAGGAGATTGTAGTGACTTATTTAAAGTGGAATTGGTGTCAAAGGATAATGCTACAATTTTAAGTAACCCAGAAATATTTGACGTTTATAATTTAACTGAACAATGGAATGAAGATTTCAGATTTTTAGATATGCAAACTGATCTGAAACCTATAAGTTTAAAAATGAATAATCAACCATTTTTTAAAGTAACATATACCGGAGTCAAATCCTTGGATCGTGAAAAAGATCAAATATATAATTTAAAGATATTAGCCAGTGATATGGGAGGATTATCCTCTTATGCAAATTTTAATATATTAGTAGCCGATGTTAATGATAATGCACCAATATTTGAAAGAATTTCAGTTTTTAAAGATTCGAAAGTGGAGATACGAGAATATACCACTGATATGGAAATATATTTTGTAGAATCTTCTACCAATCTTATGCCTACCATGGCTTCTTTAACTTCTAACATAGTCATACCTCCGTACTTTATACCCGGTTCACCTAGATTAAATACAGGAGAGGGGTTATTTAATGGTACACTAACAGCAGCTAGACCTAGATCACGTTCAAGAATGCGTGCTAGATCCAGGATAACCCGAGCCATGTCAGCTTTTAATAAATGTCCTTTATTTGCGGTATATGAAGATACTCCCGTATTGACTAAGATTTTGCAAGTAACAGCCTCGGATGAAGATTATGGTCGAAATTCACAAATACAATATGAATTAACTTCAGAGCATGTAGAACGTTCAACTGGAGTGCAGTTGTCCAACAAGCAAGTTAATTTTAAATACTTCGCAGTGGATAAACTTTCAGGAGAAGTTGTGATTAATTATCCTTTAATAGCTAATATCGAAGTCATATTGAATATTACGGCCTCAGATATAGACAATCTTAAAGATTCTACGTGTTTAAGATTTGCCGTTATTGATGTTAATAATCATGCTCCTGTTTTTAAGAAATCTTGGTATAGTTTTGATACCCCGGAAGGAGACTACAAAGACTCAGTATTGGGCCAAGTAGTAGCTGTCGATTTAGATTTTGGTGAAAATTCAAATGTTTCTTATGCATTAAGTGAAACTAATTTACCTTTCAAGATTAAACCCATATCGGGAGTTATAAAAATAATGTCATCTTTAGATCGGGAATTGAAAGATAAATATATTTTCCAGGTCATAGCCTCCGATAATGCTGAACCTTTATATCGCCTTTCCTCCTCAGTGGAAGTAGAAGTAAATGTTTTAGATTTGAACGATAATCGTCCAGAGTTTATAGCTTATGATGATGTTACCAAAGCTGAATTATATATACCCGATGTGGCCGATCGTACTATGAAAATACCACTTTATAAAGCCTTTCTAGATCGCAGTACCAAAACGGGTATGTTTGTTAAACAAGTAGCGGCCATGGATAAAGATTATCTAGGAAATGGTAATGGTTTGGTTTTATATTCCCTGCATCACCTAGAATCCCAGGGACCACCTGTGTTCCATATAGACTCAAGGAAGGTTCGATTACTACTATAGCCAACTTTAAGGGATACAACGATTATGAACATTTAAATGTCACGGTAATAGCCTCCGATTTGGGTAGTCCTTCTCTAAGTTCAACGGCTATAGTCCTAATAAATCTCCAAGGTCAGGCTATAATAGAAACTACTACTCCTAAGCCCGAAGAGGTAATAAATTTTTCGAATACCACCTTGTTTCAACACCAGTACTATGAAATACAACTTTTGGAAAATAATGAGGCTCCTACTGAATTAATGAAACTGAATTTTACCAAAGACTTTAACATCGAATCTTTACGTTTTTTCCTTACAGTAGAGGAGGGATTAGATGCCCAAGAAGATGCTCATCCTCCTTTTGAATTTGATCCTAAAACTTCTATACTGTTTGCCTTTAAATCTTTTGATCGTGAAGAAAATGATCAGTATCAATTACGCATTAAAGGTGAAAAACCTAATCGCGAAGCTAGAACTTATGCCCGTTTGGCCTATCCCGTAAATGATGAACGTCTTGAAGGTTTGGAGAATAACGAATGTCGTATAGTGGTTAAAATTTTAGATGAAAATGATAATTCTCCAAAATTCAAAACTTCCGGACAACCTATTATATCTGTTGTACCGAGATCTGCAAGTTTTGGCTATCCCATAACTCGAGTAGAAGCTGTTGATCCTGATATTGGTTTAAATTCAGAAATACGTTATCGTCTTCTAAATGATCATTCACGATTATTTGGCATTGACGAGTCGACGGGAAAAATACGTCTTATAGCCAATGTTGAACATACTAATGATCGGGTTTATGGTTTTGATGTTAAGGCTACAGATCGTGCGGGAGCTGATGATGGACGCAGTAGTATTGTTAATGTATTTGTTTATATTATCGATGAAAAGAAACAAGTTCGTATTGTGGTGGCTGGTAAGCCGGTGGAGGTGGAAAAGAAAATTGATGCTTTAATGTTGGCTTTAAGCGAGGCAATTGGTATGGAGGTGCGAGTTCGTTTGCTGGAACCTCATGCAGGCAGTTTGGAACCAGCGTAAGTAATTTTCTATATATCTTTTTAAATCTTAAGAAAAGCAATTATCAATTATGAGTTCTTCTAAGAAACATCTTAAAAATTTGAACACCTCTTCCCTATTGAAAATTGAATTAAAATGAACAGATTTTGAATTTGATATACATATAAGAAGAAAAATTCTAAGAATTTCAAATATTTTTCTACATAAAAATTAAAATTTTTTTTTTTATAAATCTCTTCTAATCGCGGATATTTATTATCTATTGCAGTACCGACGCCTATATATATGCCGTTGACTACCGTTCAAATTCTGTTGTTGAAATGGAACAGCTACAAGAGTAAGCTTTCTCTTTTACCAGTCTTAATTAACAATTTTCCAGCAATATCCTTATATTTCATATATTTATTTTTCATCTATATTTCCAGATCTTTAGCCACAATCCAACTTGATACTCTACAACTTCACCAACAACAGCAACTTTTGCAAAATAATCCTGACGGTCCTTGGGATTCGAGTAAATCTATGCCACGCATTATAGAACTGGCAGAATTTGGTGATTTTCCACATAAATCGACACATAGCGCAACATTTTGGAGTAGTTTAGAGATTATAGCCATAGTGTTGGTAGCATTTTGTGGTATCGGCGCCGCGATGACTGCATTGTGTTTTATGTGCATGAGACAAAAACGGTAAAATATACATAGATTTAGTATAAACTTTAAATTTAATTTTTAAAATTAAACTAAACTACACCATTTCGTAATACTTCAGGGACTTCAGTAATGTTTTCAAATTTATATGATTTCAAATTAGCAATTCTAAACTTTTCGAAAAAAATTCTATTCTATTCAACGAAATTCACATTTCGCTGGAATGCGCTATTAAAACAATGTGAAGTAAAATTTGTACTCAAGAATTGAAAGTTTGCCTAGACTTCAAATCAATTTTAATTTGAAATTCAGCAAAATTGATAATAGTCATAAACTCAAAAAGATTATCGGTTTTATTTTTCTCTCAATGACAGTTAAAACAAAGTTAAACGCATTGAAAACACAACAGAGGTATTATTTACATTTAAATTAATTAAAAGTTTATTTATTTGAAACTATTAAAAAATAACTAACAAATTTAGTAAAAGTCATATTTTCACCATAAAAATTTGGATATACGTAGCAGTACCTCGGTAATAGGTTGGTGTTACCGAACATATTACCTGGTAATACGTCAAATTCCTTTCCCCTTACTATAAATTTGACAATTTTAAAATAATAATAATAAGCAAATAAGATTATATTAGATTGCATGACATGACCGAAAATCCGAATTTATCCTTCAATTTGCCAATAAGAATAGCCGATCAAAGGATTTGGAAAGATCCAGAGATACCATTACACAATTTTTATCTTTGTTCAAATTCTCCCTAATAGTCTCAGTAATACACAAAAGCATAGCTGCAGTACTATAGCCATCCCTACATCCATACTGAACATGCTTTACACGATTATGCTGTGTAACATAATCGAGTATTTCGAGCTTCAGTATGTGTTCTATAATTTTAGAAACCGACGGCAAAATACTAAGCGGTCTATAGCTATTATCCGAATCTTTTTTTCGGTATAGGTACAACATGAGCGAGTTTCCTTCCATCGCGATAGGAAGAAGTAGTGATAATCATATTAAACAAATGAAGAACAGGCTGTAAAACATATGGGAAACCCAATTAAATAAATTTCATAGGGAAACCATTAGTTTCAATGGATTTGGACCTGACTTGTATGCTCTTAAATCAAAACCATCGAGTTCACCATTAAATGACCCAAAGTCGAAAGAGTTTAACATCATAAACATATAAGTGCAATAGTTGTTCTTGACCATTACATCCTGATTTATTAAGAATATTTCACATCTTCCTATTTCCAGAACTATCAAGCACTATACACTATATGTTTCCTTCGATACTTTCTAATCATTGCCTTGAGTTTGTTAAAATTCCATAATCTGCAATCGTTGCAGGTTAAATTATAGACCAAACTGAACACGTTTAACAGTAACATGTTACACGAAAACAGCTGAGCTGCCAAAAACAGTGTTGCCAAAAAGAAAGTTGCTGAACAAGCACCCTTTATATCTATAGTAACTACTAAAATGTAAAAAAAAAAATATTTAAAAGTCGATTGGTAAGCAAAACATCGAACTTTTTTCGAACTCGTCCCATTTGTTTTTGCACGAGACCTTCATGCACTTTTCTGGCTGCCAAATTCCATTTAGATTTAAACTCTTCTACAGTTGACATTGTCATTCCTGTTTTCTTTGAAGTTCCTTTTATAATTGACCAATATTCTTCTATTGGACGTAGTTCTGCACAATTTGGTGGATTGTGTTCTTTTTGTACAAAGTCAATTTTGTTGTTGTTATACATTCAATTGCATAATGACAACAGGCTAGGTCGGGTCAAAATATTTTTTTTGTAGAGTGAGATCTTACAAATAGTAACCCAAGCTTTTTTAAGCATTATTCTCTATAAATTTCACCATTTATTGTACCAGTTGTAAAGAACGGACTTGATTTTCTCCTACAAGAACAAATTGCTTTTTGGAAATTTGGACTCAATTTTCTGTTTACAGTCTTTTCCTGCAATGTTCCGGAAGTTTGCATCATCCATTATCACGCAATCAAATTTTGTTAATTGTTTTTTCGTAAAAACGTCAAATGGGTGTTTTTGCTAATAAATTTTGTTTTGCATTCCTGTCTGGACATACCGATTACTCTTTTTGACATTCTGGAAAAAATGTTTCGATTTCTTAATTTTACACGGAACTGCTAGAGTTGATATGTTAAGTTTCTTTTAAAAAGCTTAAATTACCTTTTCCGCTGCTTTAAGCTCACTTTGGCCATGCTCACCACCACTTCCTCGCTTTCTTTCAATCGACAACCGTTCATTAAAGTTTTTAATAACTTTTCTTACTGTCGAATATATTTACTTAACATTTTTTGCTATCAAATGTATGGAAACACTTATTTTTATTATATTCGTTCAGAATCAGTTTCTTCGATTAAGCTCTGAAGCCATTTTTGACAAAACTACGAGGGCGGATCAATAAGTCCGTGACTTTTTGAATGAAACACAGTTTTTTTTGCAAAAAAAAAAATTTATTGTCAACATAATCTACTTTTAGTTCAATACACTTAGTCCAACAATTTTTGTATTCCTGCCAAAAAATTGGAGTTTTCGAGGTCCATAAAATAGTCATTTGTTTGATTAATGATTTCATCGTTAGAGCTAAATCTCTTTCCACCGACCCATTTGATTAGGTTTGGAAATAGTCACTGGGGGCTAAATCCAATTCTAGCCCAATTCATGGAATTTTGCCATTGAGACTGCACACGTGTGCACCCATGCATTATCTTGATGATAAAAAAACTGTTTTCTTGGCCATATGGGGTCGTTTTTGTTTTTTAAATCCTCGTTAAATCGGTCTAATAAGTTGGCATAATATTCGCCGTTTATTATTTTTCCCGTTTAAAGGTAATCGATGCGGATTATCCCGCGTGCATAACAAAAAACTATTGCCATCACCTCATTGGCCGACAAACTTACCTTGGCCTTCTTCGAAGCCGGTTCACCTGGAGTAACCCATTGCTTAGGATGGCTGCTTGGTCTCCGGAGTGTTGTAATGAATCCATGTTTCATCCACAGTTACAAAACGCCGCAAAACTCATTCGAATTGCGGTTAAACAACTCCAAACAATCCTTTGAATTTGTCACACGATTACGTTTATGGTCAATTGAGATGAGAGCAAACGCGGCACCAATCGTCCAGACAGCTTTCTTAAACCCAACTGATCATTTAAAATCGAAACCACACTGCCATATGAAATGAATATGGCATCAACAATCTCACGCACTTTTACTCTTCGATCGGCCAACACAATATCGTGGATTTTTTCGACATTTTCGGGTGTATTGACTTCAATTGGCCGTCCAGAACGTTCAGCGTCATTTGTACTTGTGCGACCACAACGAAAGTCAGTAAACCACCTTTTTACCATTAAAATCTATAGTGCAGAGTCCCCATAGTATTTATCAAGCCTTTCCTTGGTTTGATTGACGGTTTTTTTCGCAAAAAATAATATTTAATGAGCACTCGAAATTCACTTTTTTCCATTTATAAAAAAATAAACGAGGTTGTATGTTTTGAACAGCTGTTAAACCCAAACTTTGACAGTAGTCTAGTAACAGGTGGTACTTGATGAGGGGAAGTTCGAAAAGTCACGGACTTATTGATCCGCCCTCGTATATTAAATGTTAAAAATCTTTTTCATTAAAATAAAATGAGCCTTCTTTAATCATAAATTTTATTTTTATAAGTTAAGTAGTTTTGTTGAAAACACCGATTAAAAATGGTTCGATTTTGGTTATTTCAACCTTTTATATGGATGGCCCCGAATAACTTCATATATAAGCATGAATGAGTTCATACATGCTCAGAAATGGATGAATAGATATTGATTTTTAACCAGCTATTTTATTCTCTCTATTTTATTTAATCTCTCTGTCTCAAAAAATAATCCTATTATAATTTTAAGAAATCCGTTTTTTGCATTTACCAAAAAAAAACAGAAGTTTTATTGCAATTGTTTCAAGGTACAACTCAATTCCCTGCTTTATGTTACGTTTTTTTTTTGCAACTACTCTCTAGCACCGGGAAACACGTATACATTCACGTGTAAACTTTTTTGAAATAGAGATAGCGGAAATTAAACTTGATTTCTCATATTAAAAGTTAAACATGATTTCTCATAATCATGAAACAACAGGAAAACTAACTAAAAGTACACTTCAGAGAACCACATTAGCAAACATTCCCTTAGCAAAATAAAAAGTCCTTAAAGGATATTAAAAATGGTGTAGAAACTGAAGCCCAATTCTTGTTTTAACATATATTCAATAAGATTTCCGATATCAAAAAATATGCATTTATAATATTTCGTTAACAGAGTGACTGATCTTTTCATACTTATTTAAAAAAAGAGCCTAGTTTTTAAGTGCTTAGTTTGTATTTAGTACAAGAAAACTAAACTCAAGAATAAAAATAAAACATTGATTTAAGAAAATCTAATTATAGTTGTTTTAATTATTTCATTTAATTATCATCAATTCCATAAATCTTTTGATATCTGCACTTAATGAAAAAATAACGGTACATTTTTTTTATAATGGCAACAATTTAACCTCATTTTGTTTGCCACTACACGCCAATAACTAACATTTTATTTTATATTCTTTAGTTAGCTTTCATGTAACTTCTTGAAAATATTCCAATAATTCAAACAATTTGCTTGCTAATTAAGATCGAACTTGTTTTAAAAAAGCTGATTGCTCTCCTGTTCTGAAACTCACTCTATAAATAATAAACATGATTTTTTGCATTGAGTTTTCCTACTTCTAATTTTCTGCTACTCTCTTTGTAACAGGGGCCTGTGGTCACAACAGGAATTTCCATCATCCGAAACTGGTTTAACTTACACCATAGCACGTGCTGGTCTGGATTCATGCCGCAGACGCAATCATCAACATCAAACAGTACCAACGAAAGATCAACAACATCATCAGCAGCAACAACGTCACAGTCAACGTAAGTATATAGTAAATTTGTAAAATTAGTAAAAGATCTAGCTTATAACACGGTGCTACATTTTTTTTTTTTTTTTTTTTTTTTTGCAATCAGTTTTCAAGTGTTCTACACAGAAATAATTTCTTGGACGAGTTTTAATGAAATTTTTCACTAAACTGATGAAGTTTTCTTCACAATGTGAATGAAAAATTTCTTTTAATGAAACTAATTTTAATGAAAACTTTTCATTAGTCGTATGAAGTTTTTAATAAATAACATGTAATTTTTTCATTTTATTCTATGGTAAACTGCACGAGTTCCAGTGACATTTCATAGAACTAATGCAAAAATGAATTGATATCATGCAGAGAATTCTCTTAGTGTAGTGCATGTTATAGGTCTAACTGAGTGTATTACAAGTTGTGATATATCCTTAAATTTTGGAAATAACGGGAAAAAAGTATTTTGTGTAACGGTTAACCGATTGAATACCCTAATACACATATAGACTCCTAAAGATGCATCCTTAAAGGTTCCTTATTACAATTTATTGTTTGAGTTTTATCTAAAAAAAATCAACTTTAACAACTCAAAATGTTTTCTAAATTTAAAAACAAAAATTTCAATATATTTTAAAGTGTTACTAAAGAATAACTGTTATTTTATAAATCCCCTTTAAAAACTACGTTAAAAATCTCTTATTAATGAATGAAATATTAGCAATGGTCATAAGTAAAGATCTTATCATCATAAATTTAAATTTTTTAAGCATTAACAAGTGATTTTTCATACATGAATTTAAAACGAAATCAAAATAAATTTTATTAAAAAGAGTTTTGTTTAAAAAACAAAAATATATCTACTATGCTATTTTTTAAAATAAAATTCATAACAGTTATGTTAGTTTTTTGTTTTTATATACATACATCGAGATTATTTTTATGTTATTTTCAATTTATAACGAGCTTTCAACCTCCGTATATTTACAAAAATTAAGCAAATCAAACATATTAGCTAGGTTGATACTAGTATTTCGATCTGGCTAAAGATCTCATCAGAACCCGAAGTTTTAGAAAAGCTAGAGCCTATATAATAGGCAGAACTTTAACAAAAAACCTATTAATAATCAATTTTGCTCCATTCTTGTCTCCTTAGTAATCAACCACGTGGTTAGGTCTTTTCCTAACAAGCATCATGACGTTACTAAACTTTGAAGACCAAAAATGTTCTATTTATATAAAAAAATTTTAGTGTTTACTCTGACTCAAGTAAAATTTTTTACAGTTATGTTAGTTTTTTGTTTTTATATACATCGAAATTATTTTTATGTTATTTTCAATTTATAACGAGCTTTAACTATTAGGGTCTCTGAAACTGACTGACAAGGTGAGTCTCCCGATGAGTTCTCTCCGATCTTAAAGAAATTTAAAGAAAATATAAGAACAAAGGACGCATATGTTTGGTTAGCGGCCCAATCTTATGTTTAGGGGTTAAAACGTTAGATCAAAAATTACCCAATTTTTCGTTGTTTCGACTGATTTTGAGTGAAATTTTAGTGAAATTTTAGACAAATGGGGTACCAATTAAAAAAACTTTTAAAGACACATCAACGATGTTCGATAAATTTGAAGTATTTTTGTTGTTCAAAAAAATGTGTGTTAAGTGATCTTAAAAATAGCGTTTTGTTAAAGAATTATTGTTGTATTAATCTAAAAAATATGTATATTAATGCCTGTTCAATTTAATCGAGTGGGTGGGAGTTTGAGCTTTTTCCGACATTCGTAATTGTTCGGTTTTTATGCGACTTTTTCTGAAGTGCTTTACAATCAATATTTTAAAAAAATCAACATTTTTGTTTTCTCGAATGAATCAAAGCTTCAAAAAATCTGTATTTCATTAGTTTCAAATATGTTTCTATACAAAAATATATTAACTTTGGCCCCACATTTTAACCCCTTTAACATAAGGTTGTTCCGAAAAAAATACTTGTACCTTATTTTTATTTTTTTCTATCTTTATCACATATCCAAATTGCATTGAATGTGCCATTCGCAAAAAAATATTCTTTTTCCCGATATGCCGAAAATTTTAGGGTATATTGCAATTTCTCAAACCGGGTTTGTAATAAACTTAACTAGACCTACAACCTAGGTCATTTGACGAGTTATTTCCAGTGTAGTACAGTGTAATGATCATTAAATCTTTTCTTTTTAGAATCTATATGTTCTTCGGCAAAAACGCAATCTACTGCTGTAGCAACACAAAAATTATCTCAAGATTGGTCAGTACAAAAGTTGCAACAGCCAACACAACCACTCGGTCAAACTTCATCACATTATCATCATCAGCATTCACATCATCATAATCATCAACAACAGCAGCAGCAACAACATCAAACGCAACAACAGCATCAATATGTTCCACAAATACAACATCAGCATCAACATCATCATCAGCATTTAAATAATGAGTGAGTACTAAAGATTTGTGAAAGATTATAATTTTTTATTTATTCATTCATGGGTTCAAGCATTAACAAAATTAAATATTTTACATTTTTAATCAAAAAATACACACACTTATATCAAGAAGGATATATTTTATTGAGGAGTAGTAAAATTTAAAGAAACCAACCATCAACGAAACCAGTACTAACCAATCTAGAAACCAAACCAACAAAGCAGGTTATACTGAAATTCGAGCGGAGTGAGTGAAAAACTACCAACCAAATAAAAAATTTGTCGGGTTGCGTATTAATTAAAAAAAGTAAATAATTTATACACAACCCAACAAAACAACAATCAGGTTTTTGAATTGGTTGATAGTTTGGTATATGGGTTTTCACTCGCTCAGCTTAAATTACCCAGCAAACTGCTGTGTTGGTTTGGTTAATGGCTGGCTTGGTGGTTTGGTTGTTGGTTGGTTTATTTTAAGTTTTTCTACTCCTTAATAGAATATATCCTTTTGGCTGGTATGATATTGCACAATATTAATTCCAATTGTACATTCATATAGAAATGCAGCAAATCAAAACTTTTCATACCAAAAACTCAATATTGCTAATATAAAGTTTAAAAACTTACAAGGGAAGTCTGTTGGGTGGTTCCTCCAGATTTCGATGAAATTCGAATTTTTCTAAAAATTTATACTCGATACAACGAACAGTATATATTTAAAATAAAAAAAATAAAATGAAAAAAAAACATCAAATAAGAATATAATTTTTTGTTGGAGAACCTTCTAATTGAGGAGTGAACCCACAATTGCAGTTATATTTTTCTTTTTCAATCAACTCAACATTTTGAGAAAAGTTAAATGTGCAGTCAATTTAATACAACAAGTTATTGCAATATAACGAATGGGCCTCACAGTATACCAATCGTTATACCGGGTTTCGACTGTAACGGGAAATTGACTCAAAATTTGAACCCTTAAACATAAAATTCGTTAGCTAAAAATGAGCTCATTCTTATTTTGTCCCCTTTATCACATATCCAAATTTTATGGGCATCGAAGCGAACCCATCAGCGGTCCTTCCTTGTAAGTTATGGCTTAACTAGTTCTAAGCTAATTTTATATTTTTCAATTCCTTTAAAATTTTATACAATTTTTAAATAATATTAAACAAATTGATAACTTTTTGTGAATAACTTTACACCCATAATTTAGTACGAAATTTTAGTTAGGTATGTTATATACCGTCGGAAAGGTTAATTTGTCTAGTTTTTTCAGCAGAATTTTTATTTTTAAGGTTTAGAATCAATTACACACAAATAGGAAAGAAATTCAAAATAGTGCATATGCTAAAAATTTAAAAACCTTTGTCTTGAGTTACAAAACATTTATTTTGATAGATATCCCACTAAGCGACCAAAAAGCTCTTAAAGGAAAAGACCCAAGCTTTCTTTTGAGCACAAAAAAAAAATGGGCATATTTGAAAAAAAGGCAAAATTTTGAAAAAAAAAAATAGTCAACATTTTTTTTTTTAAATATTTTTTTCCGAAATATTGAAGAAATAGCTATCTAAACTATTTAGGACAAATTTTGGTACATGGATGAGAAATAACACCTGTTTGGCCAAAATGTCAAATTTTGACTAACTCTAACTCAGAGAGTTCTTGAACAATCTTGTTTAAAAATTGTGTCCAAACTATTATCCAATAGGACTAACTTTGGTGCAAATTTCATCTCGATCGGAAGACATCGGTTCAAACGTTGGGTCACTTGAGATGAAACGCCCAATATACATAGTGAAATTTAATGAAAAAAATGTTATCAATTTTATATATTTTTGTAGCGCCGTTTATAATTAGAATATAAATTGGCTTCAAGATTTCCAGCAAAAAAAAAAAGATGAAAAACTACGTTTTTTTGTTGTGTACCCGGTAAAATAGTAAAATCCAAATAACAGGTTGCATAACAACTTATATTGTATTATAAACAGGTTATAATTTCTATTCTGCAACTGGTTCTTTTCATATGGAGATTGTCCTATTTGCAACAGGTTCTTTGCCTCCAAACTAGAACAGGTTGCTTTACATCCGGTTCACGAACCACTTATAGAACTGGTTCTGGGACAGTAAGACCTTAAATTTTGACTCCCAGGAAGCTGTTCTAGAACAGGTTGAAAGGTTATATGTTCTAAAAAATTTTGCTGGGTAATGATTATTAATATATTTTAATAAAGTACTAAAAAACAACCCGTGTAAAAAAGTTTATATATGATCACATATAATTATATCTGATAAATATATTCTCCGTATAAATATATTTGTATAACCTTATATATATTTATATATGAGCATATCTGTAATTATATATAATTATATCTGAAGGTATATAAATATATCTGAACTCTGATATAATCGGATAGACTCAAATTTTGAATATAATTATATATCATCACATCTAGTCTTATCTAAACCTTTTTACTTGGAAACGGTATAATTATTAGGTTTAAAACAAATAAAACACCCAGCCCTTATAACTTGCGTAATGGAATCTAAATTTTAAAAATTAAATGGTTGCTTAATTCCAATATACTTTCTACCACTGATCCTGTTTTGTGGTTAACAAAATAGTCGTTTTGAACAATACGCAGTGGGGTGTGTCACACATGTTTTGGAAATAATTCAACTTCACACAGCGATAATAAATGTAATTTCAAGCTTAAGTTTTAAAGAATGGCCCATTAGATTCTTCAGGAGCTGATCACTTAGACTCCAAAGTAGGACACTTCGGGTATTTAAAATTTTTTAAAAATTGCCAAATTTACATTTATTAACTGATTTTTTAAAAAATGAAACATTTTTGTAATCTGCTTGTAATTTACAACAATAATATGCTTACTTATTTATATGGATGGACTCTTAAAGTGCAAAAATTATCAGCATTTGAAATTAAAAATTTTACATTTTTGCAATAACTTGGTGCGGCTTTCTTGGCAATGGAAAAGGCAAATGAGGTCCGATTGCTTTGAAAAGTGTTCGTGATATTAACAACATGTTATTTAATTAAACAAAAAAAAAAAACTTCAATGTAATATCTTGTTCACGCTTCAAATAAAATGCTCTCTAAAGTTGTAAATTACACAAAAAGTGTTATTTTAGTAATTTTTTGGTCGAAAAGGTAGCAGGACTCTTTTGCCTCCAGATTAAAAGAACAAATATAGTATTTATATTTTTCTTAAAGACTACTAAATATAGTTGCGTTTTATGGAAATTATGTTCCCCAGTTGGTAATTGCTGTCGCCAAGTCCCCTCCGAATTCGACCACTTTTCTACATAAATTTTAAATCTAACCAAGTTTTTTTCTGAGTGCATCACACCGAAAATAGGAAAACGAAAAACCGGTAAGGTCCTCAAATTTAGTCCAAAAATGATAACATTATCATTTTTTAACATCGCTTCAAATTTGGACAAGACAGCAATAAATTTAAAAATCCCATTTTATTTAAGTTTTTTGGGAATTATGGGATTTTCTTTGGTCCTATTTATATTAATTGCTTAAATAAAAACAATAGCAATATTCACTGCAATATGTTCATTAACAAATATTTTATTGCAAAATAAAAGTTTAACTTTTTCACAAATTTGCTGAATATCGGTTATTATTTAGAATTATTAAGTGTCCTTTGTGATACAGCTCATACTGTGGTCACAAGGTGTCGCTAAATTTTTAACTTTTTTAAAAAAAAAATCTATTTAAATCACATTTTTTTGTAATTTACAACTTAAAGGCATGGGGCCGTAATCATAGTAGAGAATAAAGTATACTTTAGGAATTCTAAAGTCTACTTTAGGAGTTCTAAAGTATACTTTAAGTCTACTACACTGATAAAATTTGTGCGTAGTATTAATGAATTCCTTCATTAATGCAATGAATTTTTTCATAAAAAAAGTCCAACAAGAAATGTTTCATTGAATCAATGAAACTGTTTCATTAATTCAATTTTAATGAATGATTTCATAAACCCAATAGAAATTTCATAAAATTTATGATTTTTTTTTTTTTCGTTAAACGTTATGAAAGTTTAATGTGTTAAATAAATAAAATTCATACTTTGTATGAAGTATTTTCATTACTTTTTATTACAAAGCAAAAATTTGTTTCCTTCTAATACAAGTTTTTAAGAGATTGAGATATTAGCGACAAACTATTTTTTTTAATTAAAAAAAATATAAATAAAAAAAATCTCTTGACTTTTTACAAAAGCATTTATGTAAACTTAAGAAATTGTTTTCAGAATTTTGTAGTGATTTTATATACACATTTTGTGAACGAATGAATTTATTTCAAAGATTTGATTAATTCTGTTTAACAAAAAAATTTATATTATTTGTAATATATGGCATTTAGCTTCAGCGATTTTTTTTTTAACCCGAAATGTACTATACACGGAAAAAATTATGGGCCAAAAATATCTAATTAATCGATTGTTTGAATATCAATGGCAATTTAAACAATTTTTTTAATTGATTCAATTAAAAATTTATTGAATTTTCTAATATATCCATACAGTGTTGACAACATGTAAACAAAATTTTTAAAAATTTGTCAAACTATTTGTTTTCATTTTATTTAGATTAAATAATCAAACAAAGGTTTAATTATATCAATATATTATTTAATTTGTAAATAAAAGAAAAAAAAATCGCAAAAGCAATTCAATTACAAGAAAAAGTTCAAGACAAGACGAGCAAAACAAAAATTTTGTCTTTACTTTTATTTGTTTTCTTATAATACATTTTTATATTAAAAAGCTTTAATTTTATTATAAATAAAATGTCAATTTAATTTACAAACCTACATTTCTTTTTTATTTAATGAAGGGCATATAACAAAAATAAAAAATACGAGTTTTCAATTAAAACTACCATTGTTTTCTTCTCAAGTTTCAATTAAAGTTTTAATCAATTTAACTAAACTTTTTAATTGAGGTTGTAAAGAAAAATAACAACTCTTTTAATTGATATTGTTATTATTTTAATTGAAAGAGTTTCAATAATCTCTCTGGAAATTTGTTTAGTTAATACTATCATTTCAGTGGTAGGTGCAAAATCAATTAAAATATTAATTGATTTAATAAAATTTTTAATTGAAACCCGTTTTATAGTTTTTTCTGTGTATATGGAAAAAATCACATAATTAATTACAGAAAACCATTTTTTTGCTATTACAAATTAAAATTTTTATTGAAAAAAAATTCCAAAATATTTTTTATTAATTTAATGAATATTTTTATGTAATTATGAAAAAATCATTAAAAAAGTTTAATGAAAAAATTAACAGAATTAATGCATTCTCATTCACTTAATGAAATAAAAAAATCGATTCATTACTACTACTATCAGAGTACAGACAAGTAAAAGTGTACTATAGTCGTTAAAGTCTGTTTTAAATTTAAAACTAGATTTAGTTGGTTTTAACCTATTTAACAACACAATCAGCAGTTTTTCGGCAAAGAAATTTTTGTGACAAAAAACACAAATGCTTAAATTTGCAAAACATTGAAATGTATTTTGCAAAACTTGAGTATTTAAATGAAAAAAAATGTACAAAGAGATTCACTTCCAGAGGAATTCCTTATCAGCAGTTTTGCTTCAATCAAATCACTTTTGTATATGGCATTGTGTTTTTTTGAGTTTTTTTCCTAAGATGTATCTTAAATTAATTAAAAAATTCACATTTACAAAATATTCCACAAACACAACATAAATAATAACTCATTAATAAATCAAATTTAACATATTCACAAAAACTGCCATAATTTAAAAAATTTACATGTTTTTTTATTGCTGCGGATATTAGTTCGTCATTCAAAAGATATTTACATAAAAAATATTTCTCTATATTTACTAAATTAAAAATGTTAAGCGGCTTAATAGCTTTAGAAATCAATAAAAACTACAATATATAAGCAATTATAAAAAAAAATAAATTCATGGCTTATTCAAAAAATTATTTTTGCTATATAAAAGACGCAATATCAAATATTATTCTGAAAATTATAATTTAGGATTCAGGCTACCATGGCAACCATGACAACCCTGGTAACCATTTCATTATAGGCCCCTTTTTTAAATGCAAAATTGGGTGCCATCGTGGAGCCTTGAAAAAAATGGGTTTTGTTTCACACGCGAATGAAATGGTACTAGAGTAAGCACAAAAATTCCCAAAAAAATCGTTTTTATTTTTCAAAAAAATATTAGATAAAAACTTCAAAATGTCTCTATTTTTTAGTACTCTACAAAAAAATTACGATTGAAAATCGGTCCACTTTTTAAGGCTGCCAGTAGCACATGATTTTCAATATCTTGTTTTGAGAAAAAAGCATTTAAAGTAAATATTGCTCATGTAAAATATACTGCAAGGAGTTTATTTATCAAGCTGTAACTTTTTTAATTTTTCTCCAAAATTTTCATAGCATATAGAAAAAAGTTCAAACTATTGAAACATGAAAAAACATTAAAAAAATCAATAATCTAAAGCAATTAAACGAAAACAATTTTTTTCTATGAATTTTCCCCAAAATACTCCTTTAAGTCATATTAAGTTAAAAGTAGTAAATTATTTTTAAAGAACAAGAGCCAGTGGGAAGAATGTCTGACAAGGTATTAATATTAGACAAAAATATAATTTACTACTTCACCCCTATTACCACACTACTCCAAGCTCCCCTATTATAGACTATATATTTATACCCTGCGCTACAGTGTACACTATATTCTAAAGTATAACTTACAGTATTTATTCTTCTTTTTGGGACGAATACAAAATGAAACAACTTTAAAATTTTTCCAAAAATTGGACTAAATAATTTTTTTTTTATTATTATGCGCTTATTAAATTTGGAAAACACAAGATTTTGGAAATGCTAGATGGATATATCAATAGATTTTCCTTGGAGAAATTGAAAAAAAGAAGAAGTTCTGATTTTTCATGTAATACACATAGAGAATTTTTGTGGACTAGTTTTAATGAATTATTTCACTAAACTAATGAAGTTTAATTCACCAAATGAATAAAAACAATATATCCTTAATAAAGAAGCTTCATGATTTTTATGAAACTATATTTAATGTTACTTTTTCACTAGCATATGCAAATTTTTAATAAATAAAATAAATATTTTCATAAAATTTTCTGAAATTTCATGAAAAACTGCATTAATTTAATGAAAAGTTTCAATGGACGAATTCTAGTGACATTTCATAGATCTCATGCAAAATACATTGATATCATGCAGATAATTCGCTCAATGCAGCTAACTCAATTTATCTAAAAATCGGGCATTTTTTATTTTTTTTTAAGTCCAGATATTTTCTATCGATCCAGAAAGTTTATCAGTGTTAGTCGGCTTCATATTGGAGAAAATTTCCTTGAATTATGTCCATCTCATATATCAAACATTTGTTAGTTAGAACCACAATGCGTATGCTGAATCATATTATTTGTGTTATATAGTTTAGCTAGGTGAAACCGAGAATATCGGAAAAAGAAGAAATACATAAAATCGATGAAATTTAAAAAGATATAATATATGTGAATTTTATAAGCGGCGTGTAAGCGTAAGCGAAATTCCCTACAAGTTTTACGGATTGTAAATTATTAATATTTAAACAAAATTTTGCAAAAGCAAATAACATAACACTGTACTAAAATACATTATAAAATTTTCCCTGTGGCGATGTCTCAACTTAAAACGCAAAAGTTGTCAACCCTGAACGTAAAAACCATACGTCAATAGAGACGGAGGAGATTAGAAAAATAAACAAAAATCTAAAAATAGAATATTTGTGTTTGTTAGTGTTGTCACTTCTGAGTATAATATACAATAACAGAAAAAGCTAATAGGAAAGAAAACTGCAATTTAGCTGCATTAGATTCGAGGCCATACTTGGGTGTGATCGCTAAACCGTCATGACATGGTATTGTTACGTTTGTAATGTAAGATGAACGCAGGTTTGATTTTTACAGCTGAAGGCTATTGAAAAATTTATCATATAGAGACAATGTGACAATTATAAGACAGAAATAATAATACAATTTAAATGGAAAATCACTGATGGGCCTGTCCATAAGAAGGCATAAACTAGTCTCGTCTGATTTAAAAATTAATAGTCTTTATAATTTTTAGAGAAAAACGTTTATTCTTCTTCTTAACCTCAACATTTCTAAAAGCAAACAACTACATATTTTTTTTTTAAATTTTTTATTAAATGCTTTTAACAAATTTAACAAAAATATATAAATTGTTCGTTGAAACACTAAAAAATTTCATATTTATAAAATAATAAAAAAAACAATAACTTAAATTTTAGTCAAAATATTTCTTGAATTCCAAGGAACCTTCCCAGTTTTCATCAGAACCGGGAGTAACAGTCTTAACATTAGCGTACCACTTGGCAACATTTTCATATTTGCTAAAATCGAAACCACTTACTTCAAATGTGCTGGCGCTGGCCAATAATGCGAAATCGGCAACACTCAAGAAATCACCAGCAGCATATTGATGACCCTCCAAGAAGATATTGAAGAACTCAAAGGCAGTTTCTATTTTCTTGAACTTTTCGGGATCAGCAGGAGCCTTCTCGAAGATTTGTGGATAGTAGTATTCAGATAAGCTATTATAAAAAGTACCAATATCAAAGTATAAACGTTGATTGATGACGGCACGCTTCTTGGGGCACTTGGGGTACAATGAATCGTTTTTACCATACTTCTCAACCAAGTAAACCAAAATGGCACGAGATTCCCATAAAGCAAAATCACCATCAACCAAAGTGGGAATGGTATGTTGGGGATTGATTTTAATGAATTCAGGCTTTAAATGTTCACCAGCATCTAAGTCCAATAATTTCTTATTGAGTTTAACGCCAAGAGCTTTGGCAGTCATAATGACTGAACGGCATGGAGCGGAACCGGGTAAATAATAGAAATCCATGTTAGCTAAAATTATAAAAGACGAAAAAAAAATTTTCCTATTTTTGTCATCTGCGGAAATTGTTAAATATTTTAAGTGCAATTAAATACAATTGCTGAACTTAAGTTAAGCGGTATTAAACTTAAGCATAAACTGTGACACAACATTAAATAACGGTTTTAAACACTGCTTAGATAACCCACGTCTTTCAAGCTTTCATATACGATAAGATTTGTAAAAATCCTATAATATCTTAAAAAGTTATATAGCAATATAAACATGGCGTATTGCTCGCACTTTTGCAAAAAAAATGGAATTTTGAACCGCGATTCTTCTTCCCCGAATTTTACAAATCTATATACAGCAAAGATATCATAGCAACACGAAATATATTCAAAAATCGAAAACTTTGTTCGATTGGCGCCTTGGGCTAATGCTATCTGATTTTTCTCAAATTTGCACCACCTAACTTTTACATCTGGTTCTACACTAATTGCAACAATAATTGACAAAAATATAAATGTTTGACATAATTTTCATCAAAAATAAAAATTATGTTTTTTTCGACCTTTAATTGTGCAATGAAAATTAAAATTATTCAAGTGCGATGCCATACTCTATATTTATTTATTAGGATATTGTCCTAACAAATAATCTATAGAGTTTTTATTTTCAAATTTATTAATGTTGATAGATCTATTTCGGGAATTTTCTATATGGAGATAATTGGACGTTCCAACAAGGCAACGCTACGATCCATATCGCGCGTTTCACAAAAAACATTTTTAATAAGCACAGCATGCCGGTATTGTAATGGCCAGAAAGTCCACATAATAATTTAGAAATTATTTTTTTTTATTTTTTAAAGCCACTTTAAAACACGGTGATATGACATAACCCCAAATGGACATTAGCCCAAATAAGGTTTATCCGAAAATGTTTAGAACAAAGTTTAGACTGTGACTAAAACATTTTCGACCATACCCGCAGACTAAATTTTACATCAATCCTAAAATAAGAGTAAAAATAAATTTGAATAACTAATATAACTAATTTTACAACAAATAGAGAAAACCTTTTAAAAAATTATATTTTCGGTGCTACCAAACCACTTCTAGGGTAAATCATAAGTATGACAACAAACAAATTGAGAAATATTCCCATTGTCAGTCATATATTTTAACTAAATGGCGAAGAAACCACATTTCTTTTCTTTGTGGGCGTTGTGGTGTAAGGGTTAGCGCGTTGGACTTTTACACAGAAGGTCCCGGGTTCGATCCCCGGTGCCGGCAACATCAAATTAATATGTATGAGTTTTTTCTATCCCTCATACGTATCGCAATGTCCACCTTCGGTGTTCCCATAGCAATTAACCCCACCGAAGTAAAATAATGAATCAGGGCTATGAACCAAAAAGCTTCAATAAGTTCGCCAACTCTCCATCAGGTGGCGAGGAACAACTGTTCTAAGACTTATCATCTCGCGCAATTACAGTATTGCCATGTCTGAAGCCCTTCATCTTTCCCCACCTTTCATCTCTATACTATCCCTTTCCAAAGAAAGCAACACACTAAATATAGGAAGTATTTCCTGAGTGTTGCCTCTCTTTTTAAAAAAAAAAAAAAAAAAAAAAACTAAGCTGATTTATGTCTCTATTTTCTTGTTGTTGCTTCAACTAAGATTACTTTAGCAGCGGAGCAGCTTTTTTGGTTAAATCTAAAATTTAAAGCAGAGTTATTAAAAAAAGTAAAAAGTTTTTAAAGACTGTTTGAGTCTTCAAAAACTTTTTTTAAAGACTGTTTGAGTATTAATTGGATCATATTTGGAATTGGAAATATAATGTTCTTAAACCGAACAGAAGTAATACTTATGAAACATTTTGTTTTCGAATTGATTTGTTTAATAACTGTTTTTAATAAAATAATGAATAGGAATGAAAATAGAGATTGATTTTTAAAAATCTTGGGATTCGGGATTTTCAAATCTCATTCCTGAAACTAAGGGTTATTTGGAATCCCGGGTTTTTCGAGATTTTAAGATTCTGGTGTTTGTTAATGTTAACAAAACAATTCGGTAACCACAACAAGTACGAAACGTTTTCTTTGTGCAACTTTCGCAGAGGAATTTCTCTAATTTTGATGGTAAAAATGTTCTGAAAGCAATATTTTTATCTTCAGTAATGTAATATATGTTCATCGAATTTTCAATAACGTTTTTTTTTTTGTTTTAAGAAGACGTTTGTTAACTTCTGATCGTCACATAATTACTATATATATTTTTTTTAATTCAACAAACCGTCGAGTGCCACCGAAAAACCAGCTGGTGTGACATAGTTTTACCTGCCCGGTCTACTAAATCATCAGCTAATCGCAAACGGAAATTACTTGTGATGCGAACACGATGTCGATAACCACTAAATATTTCACTAAAGCGCGTATTATTAAAATTTTATTTAAAAAGCAAACATTTTTAAAATTTTGCTATGAACACATTAGGATTATTATGAGTGTATTCGCAAAAAATATAGATGTTGTTCAGAAACTTAAACATCAAACAAGAAATATGAGAAAAATCAAGAAAAACGCAGTTTATCTTAAATGGTAGCAAAAAAAAACAATCCCGAAAAGGCCCGGGATTCGGTATATCCCGTTTGGCATCCCTACTATGCACCGAAAATAACAATTTAATTTTTTTCGTGTTGCCAGATTTTCTTTGCAATTTTTTTGTTGTTTCTATGTTTTCACTATTTATCTTACGTTCAATGCTTAAGACTGTCTTGGTTGTGAACGTTATGAAATTCAACGTACGACTGTTTGAGTCGAGGAGAGATCTGGCTATTTAAACAATTTACCTAGAAGTCACTTGTTATGGCTCCTCTTCAGATATCACAAAATCCTTATCTCTTAAAAAATTAATAACAAAATTTGATTAGCAAAAATGACAACTTGATTGACCAATAAAATTTATTTATAAACTTTTATTATTGTATTTTTTTTTAACAATAATGTGTTTTATTTTTAATAGGGTGTCCCGACATAGGCTGTCATTGCGAATTGGATAAAGTAATATCATTCACACGATGTGTATTAAAGAGCTGAATACGAGAATTATAACGAAAATATTTTTAGAGTGTACTTCTGGATTCTGACACTTGATTTAAGATCTCAAAAATGGGTTTTCGAAATAAAAATTCTCACTTTTGGTCGAAAACATTTCGTTTTGTAGAACTTTTTATACGAAGGCGGATCAAGAAGTCCGTGACTTTTTGACTGAAACACAGTTTTTTTTTTTTTTGAAAAAAAAAATATATTTTTCAACATAATCTCCTTTTAGCTCAATACACTTAGTCCAACGTTTCTCCAATTTTTGTATCCCTTCCAAAAATAGGATTTTTCGAGGTTTATAAAATAGGTATTTCTTGGCCATATGGGGTTCTCGTTAAATCAATCCAATAAGTTGGCATAATATTCGCCGTTTATTGTTTTTCCCTTTTGAAGGTAGATGATGTGGATTATCCCGCGTATATCCCAAAAAACTGTTACCATCACCCACGATTACGTTTATAGTCAATTGAGAGCAAACGCGGCACACATCTTGCAGACAGCTTTCTTAAACCCAACTGATCATTTAAAATCGAAACCACACTGCCATATGAAATGACTATGGCAGCTACAATCTCACCCACTTTTAGTCTTCGATCGGTCAACATCATATCGTGGAATTTTCAAGTGTATTGACCTTAATTGGACCGTCCAGAACGTTCAGCGTCATTTGTACTTGTGCGACCACAGCGATGCACAGTGGGATAAATCACAAATTTGTGGAAATAATTCGGCCATTTGTTAACTTGTGGCAATGAAATTTGGAACATGCATAAAAGTCATAAAATGAAGTTTAAGTTTTGATTTTGAACCTTCCAGACCCTTTGGGGGTACTTTTTTCATAAAAAAATTTTGAGTGTTTGTCATTTTTTTGTTTCTCATCTTAGTAATCTTCTTGTAAAGATGAACAAAAAACTTGCTTACATGTGTGCGTTACCTCTAATAGTTTCCGAGATATTCCGATTTGAAAATGTGAAATTCCAAATATTGTCCGACTCAGGTCCAAAGTTTTTCGAATATCGGGAGAAAATTGGGACCAATTTTTGTTTTAAAATAACAGTTATTTAGCCAATAAAATTCTTGATTGAACAAAAAAAAATAGTTCAATATCTTGTTTCAGTCAAAAATTACATTAGTTTAAAGTAGAAATTAAAAAAAAAGTAAATTTTGGCGATATTTTCCCCAAAAAGCACCAAACTTCTTATCGCTCCAGACAAATATTTTTCTTCTGAACATATAAAGTATGTATACTTTTCTGGAAGGTCTTTTTATATAAATGCGAGTTGTGGTAAAAAAAAATTTTGATTTGTAAATACTTTCCCCCATCCGCTTCCAAAGTTGCCATATTTTTGAGGTAAATATCAACTTTAACTCACAGTTAAAATTTGTGCACGCCTCCAATTGGGTAGTGGAAACCGGTTTTAGATACTCCAACAGATACCTAATGTAGTGTGTAAGTCATTTCCAATCCCCGCTTTAAATGACGACATGGCAGTAAAAAACGAAAAATATACCATTTTTGGAAATTTTTTTTTTATTTTTAGGAATTGTGAGATTGTTTTCTGAAAATCATAAATTCTGACATTTGTTTCGATTTGTTGACCTTAAAGTCTAGTTAAATCCAAAAAATCATTGGATTATGTCTATTAATAAATATTTTATTGAATAGTGAAAATTTTCATTTAAGCAAAAACTGAAATTTTTACCTTCATATTTGGATTACCCAAGTTTTTGTTTTACCAAGATGGCTAAATTCAACCTTTTTTAAAAAAAATCGCAATCTACAGGTAATTTTCTTTTCAACGATACCAAACACTGGTATGTTATGTTCATAACTCCTAAACAGAAAATCTTCAAATGTTAGCCCTTATTCATATATTTCTCCTAATGTGTCCTCGTATTCACATCTTACATAATTGGGACAGGTAAAAAGGGTTTTATGATGTTCTTCATTAATGAAAAAAAAAGACAAACAAATTAGGTTGTTTCTTTATTTAATGCAAAATAATCGGACACATCATTATTTATATCTACCAGATAAAGCAAATCTTTTAATTCTTCATTATTTACAGATGCCAATGTGTTATAAGAAATCCATCGTTTTCTCATTGACGACAGAACGGGATCGGAAGACAGTAATAGGTTATTGAAAATATTTTCGTTCTGTGATTGCCTTGAACATTTTCTGGAACTGAACAATGGGCATGTTTGAAATCTCAATTCACCTAGAGGAAGAATGTTTGATTCAATGATGATTTTTCCATGGCACAATACCTTATGAACTGTTGGTGTCTTTTCTTTCCAGGGATATAATGATAATAGAAGTTTTGTTATTTCGTCGGTATACACTCCAAATTTTGAGGAATTTAGTTTATGTTTACTATTAATTGCCATTAACATGATGTTAATCTTTCGAAGCAACTCCTTGTCAATTATTGTTATTATTGAAGTAATTTCAAAATCTCTAAAAAACCTTCTTGCTGTATTGCCATCGTTTGTACTTCCGCAACGAGCAAGTGGTTTATCTATGTTTAAGCCTGTCTGCCTTTTAAAAGTCTTCTTGTATCCTCCTTTTTTATTTGCCCTCATTTTTGACATATCTTCGTTGTTTCTTACTGATTTTGTTTCATTTCCTGCTATGCTTTTATACTTTAAATCATATGCTATGTGTAAGAAGTGTTCCATGAACCGAATGCGGGCATGTAAGGGGGATGTGCCAAAACCCAATACTTTTTTATTAATAGTCCTTTCTTTGGAAACATTTGAAAACTGTGATTTCTTTTCATTGCATATAGTGCATTCCCAAGTTGAGAGCGTGTCTGTTATGGCATTGCAAACCTTTCCATCGATCATTGTAAGGCTCAAATCAAAAGATATATTAAACTTGTAATCACCTATCTCAATACAAATTGGCTCCAAAGTACATTTTTCTCCTTCTATATAATCCACCAAATTATTTGTAGTAGAGTTTGACTCTTTTATATACTCGAAACCAATGGGTCTGCAAAAAGCTTTGGATACAGGTGCTGAATTGATCCATACAACATCGAAAGCGTTACTTATTGAAGGCTCAGTAGTAGAATATGAACGAATTCTTAATGGAACTAACGATGACATGAATACGCTCTTATATTCTGATTTGTTCTGGCCTTCGGAAGCATGTTTGTATTCAGGAAGGGCTGATAAGCCATCACATCCCCACTTGCACATTAGTACAACATCGCTTCATGTTCATTAACAGCTATAGGTTTTGGTAAGATACTATCCTTCTTATCCTTTATTGCGTTATATGAGGGCAGAATTTTGTGTCCTTTATCAATCAAAGCCTTTCTCAAAATAAGATATTTATTTTTGCTTAGCCCTAATTCCAACATAAGAGCAATGGCTTCTTCTTCTGTAAATCTGTATCCGATGAAGGGGTGGGGATGCTTTAAACAATCCTTTTAAGCCGTTTTGGTGATGCAGTTGGAAGAACATGTGCGATTTGCAACGCCTCTTTAGGGCGATTTTCTCTTTTTAACATCCACTTATAATATTTTGTTTTAAATTTCAGAATAGAGCCGGAAACGGACTGCATTTTTTTATCAAATAATTTAATAAAATTGTCAATTTTAGATATTTCTGCCGTGTCCAATTTAGTGTGATGTGAAGATTCAATTGATGCAACTACAAACGTTAACCTTTTCAAATCTCTGTAGTTTTGAGTTGTCCCACAAAGTTAAGCACAATGCTTCATGATTTACTGCTATTACCATGATTGACGAGTTTTATATGAACTTAAAACTGAACCTATTCATATTTATATACAAATATTAGGTACAAATATTAGCTATCATAACCCAGGTAACTGGGTCTTCAAATACTAAGGCCCATAAAATATAAAAAGAGAGGGTATATTTAAATTTTTGTGACAAAAAACAAAAATGCTTAAATTACAAAATATTAAAATGTATTTTGCAAAACTTGAGTATTTAAATGAAAAAAGATATACAAAGAGATTCACTTCCAGAGGAATTCCTTATCAGCAGTTTTGCTTCAATCAAATCACTTTTGTATATGGCATTGTGATTTTTTGAGTTTTTTTCCTAAGATGTATCTTAAATTAATTAAAAAATTCACATTTACAAAATATTCCACAAACACAACATAAATAATAACTCATTAATAAATCAAATTTAACATATTCACAAAAACTGCCATAATTTAAAAAATTTACATGTTTTTTTATTGTTGCGGATATTAGTTCGTCATTCAAAAGATATTTACATAAAAAATGTTTCTCTATATTTACCAAATTAAAAATGTTAATGTCAATAAAAACGACAATATGTAAGCAATTATTAAAAAAAAAAATTCATGGCTTATTCAAAAAATTATTTTTGCTATATAAAAGACGCAATATCAAATATTATTCTGAAAATTATAATTTAGAATTCAGACTACCATGGCAACCCTGGTAACCATTTCATTATAGGCCCCTTTTTTAAATGCAAAATTGGGGTGCCATCGTGGAGCCTTGAAAAAAAAATTCGCTTTGTTTCACACACGAATGAAATGGTACTAGAGCAAGCACAAAAATTCCCAAAAAAATCGATTTTATTTTTCAAAAAAATATTAGATAAAAATTTCAAAACGTCTCTATTTTTTAGTACTCTACAAAAAAATTACGATTGAAAATTGGTCCACTTGTTAAGGCTGCCAGTAGCACATGATTTTCAATATCTTGTTTTGAGAAAAAAGCATTTAAAGTGAATATTGCTCATGTAAAATATAGGGCAAGTAGTTTATTTATCAAGCTGTAACTTTTTTAATTTTTCTCCAAAATTTTCTAGCATATAGAAAAAAGTTCAAACTATTGAAATATGAAAAAAACATTAAAAAAATCAAAAATCTAAAGTTATTAAACGAAAAACAAATTTTTTTCTATGAATTTTCCCCAAAATACTCCTTTAGAGTCATATTAAGTTAAAAGTAGTAAATTATTTTTAAAGAACAAGAGCCAGTGGGAAGAATGTCTGATAAGGTATTAATATTAGACAAAAATATAATTTACTACTTCACCCCTATAACCACACTACTCCAAGCTCCCCTATTATAGACTATATATTTATACCCTGCCCTACAGTGTAAAGTATATTCTAAAGTATAACTTACAGTATTTATTCTTCTTTATGGGACGAATAAATTTTTTTTTTTTTTTTTTTTTAAATAATTAATAATCATATAATTACAAATTATATAATATTACCCTAACCGAGCACTAGCTACTATGGCCTTCGGCGCGTTGTAGCGAAAACAGACCAGTGCCTCTGGTGGGAATCGAACCCACGACCCCCCCACTGATAAGCCAGCACGCTACCAACTAGCCTACCGGGGCGCACGGGACGAATAAAAAAATGAAACAACGTTAAAATTTTTCCAAAAATTGGACTAAATATTTTTTTTTTTATTATTATGCGCTTATTAAATTTGGAAAACACAAGATTTTGGAAATGCTAGATGGATATATCAATAGGTTTTCCTTGGAGAAATTGAAAAAAAAGAAGAAGTTCTGATTTTTATATGTAATACACATGAAGAATTTTCGTGGACTAGTTTTAATGAATTATTTCACTAACTAATGAACCACATGAATTAAAACAATAAAACAATTAATGAAAAAGCTTCATAATTTTTATTAAACTATATTTAATGTTACTTTTTCACTACCGTATGCAATTTTTAATAAATAAATAAATATTTTCATAAAATTTTCTGAAATTTCATGAAAAACTGCATTAATTTAATGAAAAGTTTCAATGGACGAATTCTAGTGACATTTCATAGATCTCATGCAAAATACATTGATATCATGCAGATAATTCGCTCAGTGCAGCTAACTCAATTTATCTAAAAAGTCCAGATATTTTTCTATGCCCAGAAAGTTTATCTGTGTTACTCGGCTTCATATTGGAAAAAAAAATATCCTTGAATTATGTCCAACTCATATATCGAACATTTCTTAGTTAGAACCACAATGCGTATGCTGAATCATATTATTTGTGTTATATAGTTTACCTCCGTGAAACCACGAATATCGGAAAAAGGAGAAATACGTAAAATCGATGAAACTTAAAAAGATATAATATATGTGAATTTAAAAATCGGTGTGTAAGCGTTTGCGAAATGTCCTACAAGTTTTACTGATTGTAAATTGTTAATATTTAAACAAATTTTTGCAATAGCAAACAATTCTTTTTTTTTACATCTTTTAATTAAATTTTTTTAACGAATTTGTAAAAAATATATAAATTGTTTGTTGAAACACTAAAAAATTACATATTTATAAAATGATAAACAAAAAACAATAACTTAAATGTTAGTTAAAATATTTCTTGATTTCCAAGCAACCTTCCCAGTTTTCATCGAAACCGGGAACAACAGTCTTAGCATTAGCGTACCACTTGGCAACATTTTCATATTTGCTGAAATCGAAACCAGCTACTTCAAATGTGCTGGCGCTGGCCAATAATGAGAAATCGGCAACACTCAAGAAATCACCAGCAGCATATTGATGACCCTCCAAAAAGATATTGAAGAATTCAAAGGCAGTTTCGATTTTCTTGAACTTTTCGGGATCCGCAGGTGCCTTAGCGAAGATTTGTGGAAAGTAGTAATCACAAAAGCTTTTGTAAAAAGTACCAATATCAAAGTATAAACGTTGATTGATGACGGCACGCTTGTTGGGGGACTTGGGATAGAATGAGTCGTTTTTACCATACTTCTCAACCAAGTAACCCAAAATGGCACGAGATTCCCATAAAGCAAAATCACCATCAACCAAAGTGGGAATGGTATGTTGGGGATTGATTTTAATAAATTCGGGTTTTAAATGTTCACCGGCTTGCAAATTCAACAATTTCTTATTGAGTTTAACGCCAAGAGCTTTGGCAGTCATAATGACTGAACGGCATGGAGCGGAACCGGGTGAATAATAGAAATCCATGTTAGCTAAAATTAGAAAAGACGAAAAAAAAATTGATTTAATTACTACCATTGTCTATTTTATTGGCATCAGCGGATATTGTTTAATATTTTAAGTGTAATTAAATACAATTGCTGATCTTAAGTTAAAACTTAACTTAAGCGGTAACACAAAATTAAATAATGGTTTTAAACACTGCTTAGATAACCCATGTCTGCCCAACGTTTTTGCATTTTTGCAATCTTTCTGTAAAGAGATTGTGTCCTTAGAAACCACTGGTTCATACATGCCCATTAGAGCGACATTTTTTTTCAAATTTATATTTCAATTATTGTAGAACCAGATATAAAACTTAGGTGGTGCGAATTTAAGAAAAATCTGATAGCATTAACCCGTGGCGACCCCCGAAAAAAGATTTCGATTTTTGAATATTTTTTGAAAATATTTCGTGTTGCTATGTACATAGATTTGTAAAATTCGGGGAAGAAGAATCGCGGTTCAGTGCGAGCAATACCCCATGTTTATACTGCTATATAACGTTTTAAGATATTATAGAATTTTTACAAATCTTATCTTATATGAAAGCTTGGATCTTCTTCTAAGGACACAATCTCTTTACAGAAAGATTGTTCATTGAACCACACATGAACAAACATGAACACGTATATAATACCTCATGCACATGTATGGAGGTAGATTTATGCATATATGTATAGACGTGCATTAGGCTGCTTCTTATTTTTGAAAACGTGAAACAACCCTTTCTTAGATTAAGATACACAAAAAAATTCTCTAATTTTTTAAAAATTATCGAATAAAACTAAGGGGTTACTTGACTTTGAAAATTTTCCCGATTTCGAAAAAATGGCATATTTTCATAAAAATAGTTTATTTAAGAAAATTTCATAATAAATATATCAATATTAAATTATTTTTGATAAAACCCTCAACTACCTAGGAAAAAAATATTTAATTTTTATAAGACTATGACAAAAAAATGTCTAAAATTTTGCATTATTTTTATTAGCATTAACTAATTGAAAGAATTAGACTAATTTTGGAGGAAAGTCAGTATTTTTTGATAAAAAAAAGAATTTTTAAAGTATATTTTTACTGAAAGAGACTAATTTTACATTTTTAATTATTTAATTTGACCACAATTACTTAGTTCTAAAACAGTACAACATGTTTTCCGTAGGACAAAAAAGTTAAAAAAAAAAAAAAATAAAAATAACTGAATATTTTCAAATAAAAAAAAAATAAAATAAAAAATGTACAAAATTTTGTATATATTAGGCAAAAAACACAAATTTTTATAATAATATCCACTTTTTACTCTGTTTGAATCCAAATATTTGCCAAAAAGTGCTCACCATTAAAATCATGTAGAAAATACGTTTTTGATTTTTTTTTGTCGGGACTTTTCGGCCTTCTGTCAAGTTTGAAGTATTGTTTAAAAAATTGGGTCAATTTGACCCAAACATTATAGATCGACCTTATTTATCCTAAGCTTTGTTTTCACCAAATCGTATAAACCTCTACTCTAGAGTTCTGATCTACTAAAAAATTACCACTTTGATGATCTTAAAAGTAAAAAATTTTAATTTTCGAAATGCAAACCTCAATAACTTCAGAAATCGGCTATGAATGGGCGTAAAATAAAATTTTTAATCATGTCTTCAAATACCTTTCATTTGATATCAATCAGACCCATGTAAATTTAGGAGAAATATTAAAAAACTAGAAAACTAGCAAGTAAAATATCCCCACCACTATATATTTTAGAGAATAAAAATTTAAAGGACACGTATTTTTTAACTATTAAATCTCATGTTTACGGATTACCAAGTGGGTTCATAAATTACCCCATTATTTGTTTTTTTCAGATTATTTCGTTGTTAATTGAAGTACCTTAGACAAATAATTACATGTGCAATGAGTTACAGATAAGAAAAAAATATTTCTTTACAAAAATTTTTTTTTAATTTATTATGTTTTTGTGGTCCTTAAAATTATGAAAAAAAAATAAATTTTCAATTTTACTTTTTAATGCACTAAAAATAAAATCGTAAATACTTGATAGAAAAGAATTATATGCGCATTAAAAAAAATTCAAATTTATTCGTTTTGGTTAACACTATCACCCCTATATTGAATAAAAAGGGAAATGTTTGTTCCCATGTAATTTTTATTCCCCCTCAAGTGAAAATTGGTACCGTGAATTTCCCCTGAAATTGTATTATGCTATTCACGAGTGAATGATTAGATAAAGGGAACAAATTTCGAGGGAACTTTTATTCACGATTGGAATTGAGTGAAAGGGGAAAACAATTCGAGGGAAAAAATATTATAGGGGTGTATATTTAAGTAATTAACAAGATATTGTGTTGCCTTTGTGTATTAAAACTTTTGTAGCCTACGAGGCATATAAATCACCTAGTTTCTCAAAGTGCCAGTATCAATGTTTTCCCATTCTATCAATATTGCAAGATTAAATTCTTTAAGCGTAGTGTATAGCTTTGACTTTGAAAAGACCTTGGCGGAAAGGATCTCCCAGAGGTCTTCAATGGGCCTTTGCTCTGGACTTATGCCTGGTCATTCCAATACCGGTATGTTGTGATCATTAAAACCGTTTTTTAGTTAAACGAGCGACATGGATCGGTGCGTTGCCTTGTTAATACGTCCAATTATCTCCATATAGTTCGGCAACAAAGTCTATTACATTGTTCTCCAGCAATTGCATTCATTTTAGTGGGAACGAAGCATATTTGGGAATTTCGTCGTTCTCCAAATGCAGCCCATACCATGAGAGATTCGCCCCATGGTTTCGCTTGTAGCACATAGTAGCGAGGATGACTTGGATCTCTCCAATATTTGCGGTAGCCATCAGGGCCGTCCAAACTAAACTTTTTCTCATAATATGAAGAATTTCGTGACTGAAAAAACGGCCCTGATGGCCACGACAAATATTGGAGAGATCCAAGACATCCTCGGCCCTAGGAAAGTCCTAAATATGCTTCGTCCATACTAAAATAAATGCGAATACATATTCTGACTTGCTGGAGAACATTATAATAAAATTTGTTGCCGAACTATATGGAGATAATTGGGCGTTCAAACAAGGCAATACTCCGATCCATATCGTGCGTTTTACAAAAAGCAGTTTTAATAAGCACAGCATACCGGTATTGTAATGGCCAGAAAGTCCACATAAAAACATAAGAAATTAAAAACTATATTTTTTTTTTCTTATCTATAGTTCAATACATTGAACATATAATTATTTCACAGCGTTACCTATAGTTAACTAAAGTGCCCGACATTCTTAATACGTCACCTCAAATGGCAACGCCATATAAAAGTGATATGTCTCTTTAATATAAAAAGTTCGATCCCGGACGTGTCGCCGCCACCTTGGGACATATCCTGCGTGTCGTCCGGGACATGTCCGTTTTCTTGTAGTGTATAGAAAAATTTGGAATTAAATTCAAGCTTCTTTGAAGACACATTTATTGGCATGTAAGCATTTCCATTTTATTGCAACGACTAATTTTTCGATGGTAGCTGATTTTAATATAATCTGGTGAGTATGTATGACAGAGAACGTATATCTCGAAAACGGGTTATTTTTATTTTTTTTATTTTGAAAACTGTGGCAGCCCTGAAGCTTTTAAATATCGCAAAATTATGTTTTGGGACACCATTCAAAAGATCATAATATTTATTGTATAAAAGATATTGAAACAATTTCTTTGCATAGGAATAGTGAAAATTTTGTGGTTTAGAAATTTTATAAAATTTTTTTTTTTAAATATTTTTTGTAAAAAAAAAAAAAATCAAAATAGATTTGTGAAAAATATTCCCTTTTTATATTTTTGAAGTGCCCTAAACAGCCGAAAAATTTCAGAGTGGACTCTGTACAACTTTTTGAACTATCTGCGTAACCCTTAAACGTGTAATTGGGCAGCTAAAAAAATAAGTGTCTGTTTTGTTTGCTTCTTTGCACACTGATAGAATTTTCATTAAAATCGATTCATTGGTTTAATATAAAATTTCATTAACTGAATGAAAATTCATTAATATTGGTATTTTTTTCATTAACATTTTTTATGATTTTTTCATAATTTCATAAAAAAATTCATTAAATCAATGAAAAATTTTCAAATGTTTTTCAATAAAAATTTTTACTTGTAATAAAAAAAAAATGTTTTTTTTTTGTACTATCATTTTGAAATAAAAAAAAACTGAAAAATTTCTTTTAAACAGAATTAACCAAAAGTTTGATATAAATAATTTTTTTTATTAAGTTTGCCTAGAGCTAACAGTTTTTGACGAATTTGAATAGTTGGTCACTAAATTCCAGGGAACAGATTCTCTAAGAAAAACGATATAGTTTTGTTCAAAATGAGACCTAAATTGTTATCGTTTTGACGATGTTACACAAAACCGTTATGCTAAACGATAATAAATTTTTGTTTTTTAACAACATTGTTAACAATATTTAAACTTTTTTATCTAATATGGTCGTAATTTAACTACAAAAAGTGGACTATAATCGTCAATCGTTCTACAGAATTCCGATAAAAAATTACATATTTTGTATCGACATATAAGACAATATGTCATCTTTTAACACAAATTATAAAAAATGCAAAGAAAGATTGAATGTAAAGAAAAACAGAAATAATAAAAAATGTTTTTTTTTAGTTCAGCTTTTAATATTTTAATGCCTGTTAATTATATTTAAACGATTTTTGCAATCATTGAAGTTCTTAATATACATAATTTAAAAAAGTACAATAATTAAAATATTTCTTTTTTATGGATAAAAAAATTTTATTTTCAAAATTTGTAATTTTCGATCTGAAATATAATCAGCTACTTTTCATATTTTTTATTTTTGGAATTTGTCAAAAATTATGAGCTTTAGCAAATTTGTTGAGAAACAATAGAATTTTCCCCACTGTGCTACATTGGTATGTGGCCCCAGGAAAGCCTTTCTTGTTAGATTTATTTTTTTTATAAAAATATATTATAGATCCTATAAAGACCAGACCCTATAAATAATATCAACGAATGATAATTTCTCAATAACCAACAAATTAATGCTATGCTAAAATAATCATAAAAAGTGCAAATTATTAAATATCAACGAAAATATTTCATACAAACTATGAATTTTAATCATTAATCACATGAAACTTTTATAACGATTATGATAGGATTAATGAAAAAATGTCATATACTTTATGAAATTTTCATTGGGTCAATGAGACCATTCATTAAAATTGATTTAATGAAACACCTTCATTGACCAAATGAAACGTTTTCTTTGGGGACTTTTTTTATGAAAAAATTCATTGGATTAATGAAGGAATTCATTAATACTACGCACAAATTTCTATCAGTGCAGTATGTCCAAAGTTCATCAAAACCTGCTGGTTCTGGTCGGGATAGAAGATTAATTAGATAAAATATTCACAACATGTGTATTAATCGCTGTTTAGGCTTCCATGAATAATTGTCTATTTGTATATAGCCCTTATTGAATATAACGCCTGGATACAATTATTGTTCGACTTAGCTTTTAAAATATTTATCTTTAGTTTGTTTGTTTAGGAATTATTTTTTTTATTTCTTTAAAACACGGTGATATGACAAAAACCAAATGTTTAGAACAAAGTTAAGACTTTGATTAACCCATTTTCGACCATACCCTCAGACTAAATTTTACACCAATTCTAAAATAAGAGTAAAAATAATTTTGAATTCTACGTTTTGTGGATGTTTAAGGTTATATATTATTATAACTAATTTTACAACAAATAGAGAAAAACGTTTAAAAAAAAATTACTATAACCAACGGTTATCGCTAATACATTTTCGGTACTATAAAACCACTCAAGAGGCGTCTTGTATGGTGTCTTCTAGGGTTAATCTAAAGTATGATAACAAACAAATTGAGAAATATTCCCATTGTCAGTCATTTGTTTTTATTAAATGGCGAAGAAACCGCATTTCTTTAACTAAGCTGTTTTATGTTTCTATTTTATTGTTGTTGCTTCAACTAAAATTACTTTAGCAGCGGAGCAGCTTTTTTGGTTAAATCTAAAGTTTAAAGCTGTGCTATTAAAAAACCAAAGTAAAAAGTTTTAACGACTGTTTGAGTATTATTTGGATCATATTTGGAATTGTAAATATAATGTTCTTAAGCCGAACAGAAGTAATACTTATGAAACATTTTGTTTTCGAATTGATTTGTTTAATACCTGTTTTTAATAAAATAATGCCTGGTTACTAGGAATGAAAATAGAGATTGATTTTTAAAAATCCTGTTATACGGGATTTTTCAAATCTCATTCCTGAAACTAAGAGGTTATTTGAAATCCCAGGTTTTTCGAGATTTCGGAATTCTGGTGTTTGTTAATGTTAACAAAAAATTTCGGTAACCACAAAAAAATCATTCAGTTGGCATGAAATTCGATTGCCAGCACGAAAACGTTTTCTTTGTGCACCTTTCGCAGAGGAATTTCTCTGATTTTGATGGTAAAAAATGTTCTGAAAGCAATATTTTTATGTTCAGTAATTTAATGTGTGTTCATCGAATTTTTAAAAACGTTTTTTTTTTTTGTTTTAAGAAGACGTTTGTTAACTTCTGATCGTCACATAATTTACTATATATATTTTTTAAATTCAGCAAAACGTCGAGTGCCACCGAAAACCAGCTGGTGAGACCTGTCCCTGTCTAAGAAATCAGCAGCTAATCGCTAACTTGTGATACGAACACCGATGTCGATAAACACTAAATATTTCACTATAGCGCGTATTTATTTAAAATTTTATTTAAAAAGCAAAAATTTTGCTATCAACACATTGGGATTATTATGAGTGTACTCGCAAAAAATATACGTGTTGTTCAGAATCTTGAATATCAAACTAGAAATATGAGAAAAATCAAGAAAAACGTAATTTATCTTAAATTGTAGCAAAAACACAAATCCCTAAAATTCACAAAAAAAAAACTGAAAACCCTCGCAATTTAAAAATGAAAATCCCGGGATTCGGTATATCCCGTTAAGCATCACTACTATTCACCGAAAATAAGTGTGTTCGAAGTCCAGTTAAAATTACTCAGTAACAAAATTACAGAGAGTAAGACAAATTTACAAAAAAAAAAGTAAACGAACGGAAAATTTGTAAGAATTGGTAAAAAAGATGGGGAAAAGAATTTGAAGACCCTGATGTTACAAAACAGCTATTCACATCTCTTGTTAGACCAATACTTGAATATGCCTCCGTAGTTTGGGATCCACATCCATATAGAACGAATTGAATCCGTCCAACGCCAATTCCTTCTGTTTTGCCTTCGATCTAATTCATGGGTGATGGGCAGAAATCTTCCTTCATATGAAAAGCGTTTAGCATTAATAAAACTTCCTACGCTCAAAAGTAGAAGAATTGTTTTAAATGTATCTTTCCTGATCAATCTATTAAAAGGTATTACGAATTCCGATTATCTTCTTAGCAAACTTGAGTTCGTTGTTCCAACTCGACCAACACGGTGTTACCAGCCTTTAAAACTGCAGTACTTTCAGTCCAATTACGCAAATTTTGATCCATTCCGCAAAATTGCAATGAATTTAACAACTTATATGCCTTCATCGATATTTCCGAAAATATACAAGTCACTAAAAGGAATCTAATCTTGTTGTTTAATCAATTAAATATAATTTAAGTTTAATCTTCTATTCCATAAAAGCAGTTATTAAAAAATAATAATCTTGTATGTTTTTCAATTTTTGTAAATATGTAAAAAATTTAAAATTTATGTATATAGTAGTCTGTAAGGAATTTTCCATAGACTTAATAAATAAATTAACTTAAAAAAAAAAAAAAAATAAAAATAAATAAAACAGCTGATTTTAAATACCAAATATTAAAAAAAAATGAACTGGTCGTTATGGAAAAGATAAAAGTTAATTAAAATAGTCGACCAGAAATAATTTAAAATGTTTTTTAGTTTCTTCCACTTTAAATCCATAAACAATTAAAATTTAATTTAATATTTGCTTTTGTTTACTAAAACTACAAACATATTTTTTCAATCATATGTTTTTTTCTTCTTACAAATTCTTAAGCTTTTTGGTATCAACCTGTCACTTTACTCTCTCTTCTTACTATCTTTTACTGAGTATTTGTGTAAATGAACACTAGAGTGGGTCGCACCCCATACAAAAAAAAAAAGTTGTGCCGGTCACCCCCTACAATTAAAGATAATTTGAAGAAGATTTGAAAAAAAAAATTTTTTTTTTTTTTGCCACGCCCCTTGACCCCGCGCATTTGGTTTTTTATTTTCTGTGGCTCCATTTATAGTCCGATTGTAACGTGTGATATATCATTGTTTTTGGAATGACAATGGCTACATTCTCTACATTGATCACTTTTGACTCCGACGTCAAATTCTAAAAGTGACTTCTGGAAACTCGATTTCTACCACCCTAACTCACGAGTTTTTCTAAACGATAAAAAAGTTTTTTTAATTCCATGAAATTTTGTCTTTTACAGTATATATATTTATTCAGTAACAAAAAAGTTACGAAGGTTTAAAAAAAATCAATTTGAGTTTTATTCCAACAATCGTTAACAATAAGCTTTGGTCTTTTTGTGGTTATTGTTTTTGTGGCCATTTTTAAAGTACTCTCTTTTTACTCATTTTTCTATCAAATATTGTTGAGAGAAATTTTTTTTTGTTATCATTTTTTTTAAATATAAAAAATATTGAATAACTTCACGGTTTGTTTGTAATTTTGTTTTATCAATATCACATGATTGAAAATGCATATTGTTAATTTAATTTAATTATATTTTTAAAGAAAAAAAATATTTTAGTAATTTACACTAATTTTATCAACTGGCAACACTTTTGTTAAACATATTATTAGGGCTCGGAACTTCATGTAAATACATGTCTGTTGTCGTTAGCTAGAGAGCAATGTTAACCAAATATCTTTGCGAATCATTAAAATTTGCAACAAAATGGCATCGATTTGTTAGTGCATATTTTTACATATTTTGCTATAAACGCATATTTTACTATAAATGCATATTCTTATGCATATTTGTATTTTTTGTTACATATTTGCATATTTTTACATGTTTTTGCATATTTTTACATATTTTTTGCATATTTTAGCAAATTTTTTTGATGTTTTACTAAAAATAATTTTTTACAATTTAAATTTTTTTTAGAAATAAAATCTTATCAAATTTATACATTTAATTTTTTTTATCAAGAAATGTTATATGACAGAAATTCAACTACAAACTTTTAAGAAGATTTTTAATTGCAATTCTCAATTTTGTGTAACGGCTTCTTTTTAAAACAGAAATTACTAAAATTTAAAAATTATATAGAAAAAAAATGAAAAAAATCAATATAATGCATATTTTTAAATTTTAAGTACATATTTTACGATTTTAAATACATATTTTATGTAAATAAAACACAAATATAATGCATTAACTTCCGAGCCCCTAATATTATTATTCCTCTTCAAGTGTTCGCGTCTACAGCTGTAGCTTTTTGTATAAAATTAGTGTAAATTACTAAAATATTTTTTTTCTTTAAAAATATAATTAAATTGTTTTTAACAATATGCATTTTCAATCATGTGATATTGATAAAACAAAATTACAAACAAACCGTGAAGTTATTCAATATTTTTATATTTAAAAAAAATGATAACAAAAAAAAATTTCTCTCAACAATATTTGATAGAAAAATGAGTAAAAAGAGAGTACTTTAAAAATGGCCACAAAAACAATAACCACAAAAAGACCAAAGCTTATTGTTAACGATTGTTGGAATAAAACTCAAATTGATTTTTTTAAACCTTCGTAACTTTTTTGTTACTGAATAAATATATATACTGTAAAAGACAAAATTTCATGGAATTTAAAAAAACTTTTTTATCGTTTAGAAAAACTCGTGAGTTAGGGTGGTAGAAATCGAGTTTCCAGAAGTCACTTTTAGAATTTGACGTCGGAGTCAAAAGTGATCAATGTAGAGAATGTAGCCATTGTCATTCCAAAAACAATGATATATCACACGTTACAATCGGACTATAAATGGAGCCACAGGAAATAAAAAACCAAATGCGCGGGGTCAAGGGGCGTGGCAAAAAAAAAAAAAAATTTTTTTTTCAAATCTTCTTCAAATTATCTTTAATTGTAGGGGGTGACCGGCACAACTTTTTTTTCGACCCGGCCTAATGAACACCTTAAAGTAAAAACTTTTACAAATTTGTAAAAATTTTTGCGTAAGAGGCAATTTAAACGAAGAAAATTAATTGCAGGCAATTTTTGAATTCTCTTTTAAAGTTGCTTCTAAAAATCATTAACATTTACACGAGGAGTTTTTGCATGCAATTTTTTTGACGTTTATTTTGTCAATCTTCTTTAATTGTTCATTCGTTGAAATTTAATTTATTCGTAATAATTTAAAATAGTATAATTTAAAATAATATATATATAGTTCTTTATTCTACATTATTTATTTTATATTTTACAAAATATTTTCGATACACAACACTTGAGAAGCCGAATACGAATAAAGCAAATTAACAAGAATACGAACGATAGCAAAAAGAAATGTCAAAAAATATCTTGAAAAACTAAAACCGTGCAATTTTTGCTACCCCCGTTTGCCAACAAACAATAATTGCACGCAACGTTGCATGCAAAAATTGCGTCGTTTAAATGGCCATTTTTTTGTTGTTTCTATGTTTTCACTATTTTATCTTACTTTCAATGCTTAAGGTTGTCTTGGTTGTGAACGTTATGAAATTCAACGTACGACTGTTTGAGTCGAAGAGAGATCTGGCTATTTAAACTATTTGCCTAGAAGTCATTTGTTATGGCTCGCTCCTCTTTAGATATCACAAAATCCTTATCTCTAAAAAAATAATAACAAAATTTGATTAGCAACAATGACAACTTAGTTGACAAATAAAATTTATTTATAAACTTTTATTATTGTAATGTTTTTTTTTTAACAATAATTTGTGTTTTTTTTTTTTTTTTTAGAGTGTACTTCTAGATTCTGACAATTGATTTAAGATCTCAAAAATCGGGGTTTCAAAAAAAAAAAAATTCATTTTGGTCGAAAACATTTCTTTTTTTAGAACTTATTATCCTTAGATATGTCCATCCCACACATTGTTACTTTTACAAAATACGGCTAAAATACTTTGTTGAAATCTAAAAAATGCTGCGGTGAAGCAAAACCAATTAAAAAAAGAAGTATAAATAGCAGGGACCGAAAATAACAGTTATTTTTTAATATTTGTACAAAAAAGGCATATAGGGGCAAATTTCGGAGAACTGATTTAAGTATACCATATTACTCCTTGTGGAGAAGTGCTCTGCTCTTGAAATCTCGATTTTTTTTTTCCACCAAATACAAAAGTTAGCACATATAAAAGTCAAATAGAACATTTTTGGTATTCAAAGTTTAGTAACGTCATGTTGCTTGTTAGGAAAATACCCTAGCCACGTGTTTGATTACTAAGAAGACAGTAATGAAGCAAAATTGATGATTAATAGTTTTTTTGTTTCAATATCAAGAAAAAATTTTTGTGATATTTTCTTTGAAATATGTTTTTTAACGGGACACTCTACTATACATTAGAGCGACTCACCAAAAAAAGTGCTCAATTTACCCTCCTATAAATGAACCTTGGACTTTTTTAAGATGACATTTAAAATATTTCGGCTCCAGCTTTGACCTCTCGTGAGCTGGACTATTTTGAAAATGGGTCTATTTTTGCATTTTTTGTTAATTTGAGAATCTGTTTCCTTACCAACATATACAATATGAGTATCATAAGAAAGGTTTTTTTAAGGCTCGTCCAACTGTATATACAATTTGTCCAAGGACGATCATCCATGTCCTTTTTTTAAGGATATTATGTAAAAAAAAACGGTTTTTGAATTTTTGTTCGGGGTTGTTTGTAATAAAAATGCCAAATTAACATATTTTAATCTTTAGTCGATTTAAATAAATACGGGTCTCAGCTTTTTTTGAAATTCGTGCTAGTTCACGTTTTGACAAAAATGCAATGGGGTGGTAACTCTTCGTTTTAAATAGGGCAATATGGGTATCAAATTCTTTCTTTTGCCAAGTACATCATCTTTGTATGTAAATAGTTTAGATTTTTGCAAATTAGATGCATTTTACACGGTGCTCTGGAATATATATAAATGCAATTTTGTGGTAACTCTAATATGATAGCGGATTTAGTTTCTAGATGGATGAAAATAGGACTAAAGAATGAAAAAAAAATGATCCACGACTTTTTGGCTGCATATTTTTTTCAAAAATTAAAAAAAGAATATGCCGCCAAAAAGTCGTGGATCATTTTTTTTTCTTTTTTTTCTTGGACGCGCCTTAAAAAAACCTTTCTTATGATACCCATATTGTATATGTTGGTAAGGAAACAGTTTCTTAAATTAACAAAACATGCAAAAATGGACCCTTTTTCAAAATGGTCCAGCTCACGAGAGGTCAAAGCTAGAGCCGAAATATTGTAGATGTCATCATAAAAAATACCAATGTTAATTTTGAGGGGGGTACACCTTGCACGAATTTCGCTTCCATACAACTTGAGTCGCTCTACTATACATACATGCATTTGTCTAAAATGTTCTATATTTTTGTTAATAATATATCAAATAACTGCAAGTTTACTAAATGTCAGCTAAAAGTCATCACAACAAATTTTAATTAAAAAAATTATATGAGCGGTTTAAGCTAAGTGGGACGTTGAAGCCGCATTTGAAAGTTTGTGGTTTCACTGGTATACAAAATAAATAATTTTTCACAGCTACAATGTATTTTTTTTTTTTTTTTAGATTCACAGTTCAATCCTTAGTTCCCTATGCCAAATCCGTAAATCGTTCCTGAGAAAGATCTATATTTAAGCCAAGGTCCCTAAAAAGTAGATGAAGGTATTTATTTTAATAACAAGCTAAATCGAAATTTCTACTTTGATGGGAGGGAAATCACAGTATCACCCTGAACGGCATACTGATACCGATGTGTCTACAAATCTGAAATTTAATATATGAATTTCTTAGAGTGCGGTATAATACCCTAATAAGGTACATGTAGAAATTATCGGCAGAAACGTGGTAAAAATGGGAATTCAAAAGCGACAAAGTTTCCCCTTAATGGAACTTTTAATTTGGTATACCTCGTAGACATAATTTTTGGAATTTTAGCCAGGCACTTAGTAAAATTGGAGGTTCAAAAGGAAAACATCTTTTTTGTAAATGTGTTAAAACATTCACAAAACAGATTTACAAAAGATTAAAATCATTGGGAAAAAAATCACATATTATTCTTAATATATTCCGATTTTTAAAATTACCTGTAATGCACCTCGCGCCATATAACGAAATTTTGAAAACTTCTTTGATGTTTATTTTTCGTGCCAAACATATTTTAGTTTAGTTAATCCAGTATTTTAAAACGGCTATATTTTCTTACAATTGTGAGGTGTAAAAATCCTAAAATAATTTAATATCTTGACTAAAATCGCGATTAAAAAAAAAAAAAAAATAGTAGAAAATCGTTATACGGAACTAAAAAATAATTATGTATTTGGAACAATGAATTTGTTCTAGTTTTCGATAAATTTGTGCTTTTATAAAAATTATTTAAAAATATAGATAATCCTAAAATCGTATATTTTTAAGTGTTTTGCTGCTGAGAATATTCGAAAGTTATTTTCCCTTTAAAACTTATTCCAGCAATTGTATATAATTTTTAAAACCCTGGCCGATCGGACTAAGAAGTTTTCAAACACACAAAGTCAAAAATATTATAAAAATTATTCTGTTTTCAATGAAAACGTAAATAATTGCTAGTTTTTATGGAACTACTGCTAGTGTTATGTTATATAAACAATAATGTCAAGGTTCCATATGACAATTTTAAATAATGCTCAGAAACTGTGATAAAAAAAACGTTAATTTCAGATATTTTTTAATTAAGATTTGCCCAATTATACAAATTAAAAATATTTAAAATATCTTCAACCGTCTATGATTTACAATATGTTATAATTTCAACTTTGGTTGCTTATATATCCACTAGAGGGCGCTTTATGGAAAGTTTGTTTGAATTGTTTAGTGCATCTACGACGTATTCCTAATAAGTTAACTATATAGATAGAATTAGTGCGCCCCGGTAGGCTAGTTGGTAGCGTGCTGGCTTATCAGTGCGGGGGTCGTGGGTTCGATTCCCACTAGAGGCACTGGTCTATTTTCGCTACAACGCGCCGAAGGCCATAGTAGCTAGTGCTTGGTTAGGGCAATCGGATATAATTTGTAATTATATGATTATTAATTAATAATTTAATAAAAAAAAGAAAGAATTCCTTGTACGAGTTTTAATGAAAACTTTTCACTAAACTTACTTCACAATATGAATGAAAAATTTCTGAAACTGTATAAAAAAAGCTTCATAGTTCTAATGAAACCATTTTTAATAAAACTTTTTTATTAGTCGTATAAAAGTTTTATTAAATAAAATTAAATTTTTCATTAAATTTTATGAAAAACGGCATTAATTTTATGAAAAGTTTTAATGGACGAGTTCAAATTTTAAAATTTTCAAATAAAACAATAAAAAAATTCCAAAGGTATGTCATTTTGAAGAGCTCTACACTCAAAGAAAAGTTAGTAAAATCAGAAAAATTTTAGTCAAGAGGGTGCTTGCAAAAAAATTGCCAATGTCAGCAAAATCGTTTGCTGAAAATCAGAGAGCTGATTTTAAAAAACATGTTTGTGTGCGATATAAGATAAGCGTATATATGTATAACACAATTTAATATATAATTATTATGACTTTCAATGGCGTGAGATACCATAAATGGCACAAGATTAACGGTTTATTTTTAGATAAGATTGTATATGGTCGAACAGCATTTATATTTTATATTGGTATAAGATATAATTATAATTAATAATTATATATTGTTACTAGCTGAAGTGCCCGGTGTTTCCCGGGTCAACTGTGATTTTGAATGCAGAAAAAATCTTAAGCTAGGAAATAGACGACTTAATTTTGTTTTGTTTTGCGGAATCAGATAGAATTTTAACGTTAAACTTGAAATTAAAGATTAAATTTAAAATTCATGAAATAAAAATTATTTTATCTTTAAAGATGTTGAATACAAAAATTATGTTTTCAGTAGCAATTCACGACTAGAAATCAAATAAGAAATCAATAAAGATGTCACATATTTATTTTAGTGCATGGTTTCGGAAAAGTTTATCCTTAAAGAAATTTTTGTTTTGTTTTTTTAATGGACTTGTTATTGCCAAGAACGGTAAGGAAAAATAAAATTTTAAAATAATGAAATCATAAAGACATTGCGAAAAAGTCAGTACGTATATTATACGGGGGAAAGCAATTCTTAAAAACGAAATGGTTTTTCCTAAAATGTTTTGATTGGATTTAATGCTTTCAAATCAAAAAAATAATCTTTATTATAAATAGTGTAATCATTTGATTTTTTGACAGAAAATGAGTTTTATATATATAGATAAGAGGTGAATAATATTTAAAATTCACCTAAACTTTTTTTCACTTCAAAAATATCACCACAAATGTTTTTTCCACTACAAAAATAGTTTTTCACCACACAATTTATTTTTTACATCCGCAAAAGTTTTTCACCTCTAACAAATTTTATTTTAAATATTTTTTGTTGTTTCAACGAAAAAATTTGGTAAAACCAAATTTAATGCATGTCCTTGTTTTATCTACATTTTTTTAACGGTTTTCCTTTATGGTTTTGGGTACTCTGTTTATAGCATAAAACCACGTATTTGGATTAATTTCATAACTGCTAACCGATTTTTGGTTTTGGACACTCTGCTTATTAACAACAAAAAAAAGGTATTTGGCTTAATTTGTTTTTAAACTTATTTATATTTTAAGCAACATGGCTTTTGAATTTATAACGGTTAATTCAAGTTATCGGTTTCGGTGAATATTTATGTGAATTATAAATTAAAAACTTATAAAAAGTAATTTCTGAAAAAATTTATAATTCTAGCCAAAGACAACGTGAATATATAGATGTTCCTTTACCAAAATCTGTTGCAAAATCGGCAGCATTAAGAAATGCAGCAACAATTGAGGAAGATGTCACCTCATCATCACCATTTGTATTAAAATATAATGCATGTCAGCCAGTTAATAATCTGTAAGTACTAAAATTCAATATTTTCAAATTGGAATATTTCATAATATCTTCCGCCATTATTTGCAGTTCCCCCCATTCCTTTGAAACTTCCATGTTTTCTTTACACTCAAATGGTCAAGATTCGGGAGTAGATTTTCTAAGTAGTCGTGAACTATATGAAACTTCACCCGATTCTTTTGATTCTCAAACACGTAAAAGTACACATCATCAGTCGCTGTGTCCGCGCCATGCCAAGGTTCACAATTTATCATTGAAACATAATAAACCCTTAAAAACAAATAATAAAATGGATATTAGTAATACAGATTCTAGGTAAGTATGTACTAAATTTTAAAACGCTTTTTTTTCAATTTTAATCATTTTGAATTTTTTTTTTTTTGCAATATTTCCTAGTGATAATTATGAAGATTCTTTACAAAATGATGACGCTTTGGTTATCAGCAATTGCCGTTCCCTCTGCGATCATCATTTGCAACAGCATCAGCAGCGACATCAGGAACTTTACCAAAATTCTCAATTTGAAAAACGTTCTTGTGTTCGTCACTCATTTTCGGGTGTAAAAAATGATGATCTAATGCAAAATTCACCACGAATATCGTTAAGATCACGTGGCCATATTTTACGTAATTCTATGAGTGATTTAGAAGAACGTTTACATAATTTGGAGCAGTCATTTAAAAGACCCTTAGATTATAGTAGTAATAAAAATAATAATAATCCATTACAGTTTTAAGTATTCTAGTAAAATATTTTAGTTAATTAAAAATATATTGTGCAATATTTTTTTTTTTTTTTTGTTTGTAGAAATTCTATAGATTTAAAAAACATTAATTATTTAATTTAGTAAAGTACCTGTTAAATAGAAAAAAAAGTGTTAATTAAATAAATTTTGCGTAAAAAATTGTAAAAATTATATTAAAACAAAATTAACAAAACTTTTTTTATATATTTGGTTAGAATATTGTTTCAAATCCAAACTCTAATAATTTGATATTGTCATATTATTTGTTGCTTTGCAAAAATTTTGATAATTTTTATGATAGACAATACAATTGTTTCATAACATCACCTTAATCTGCAGTTGTCCGCAAAACAAAACCGTTAATTGGCTTAACTCAAACCGCGACATTTCATACAACAGACAAAATCAACTTTATGAGAATTTGTCTGCCTTAGTGTTTAAACTGGCTGATTTGGTAAACCTAATTATAAAATCAAAACTATTTAAAAAGCAACAATTTTTACATATCAACATACTTTGCATATCATTATGTGTAGTATGTGTGTTTTTTGTATTACAATTTGTTAAAACATCATATAACGCAAACAAATATTAAATTTTTTTAGATTTAATAATTGTAGTTCCAAATTTGTGTTTCATGCCGACACCTGACTAAAGTCACTTAAGCCAATTATGTTACATCCATAAGGTGTTTCCTTTTAGAAGTTTCTTAAATGTCTAGAACTTTTTTTTAGCAATAGTCTTAATAATATGATGATATTTTCGTTTTTTGAAAACCTCAGAGTTTAAGGTTTTTAAAACATACTTTTAGGATTTTTATACCCTTCATCCCACTGTGTCAAATTGATTACACGAGTATATAATACATTTAAGTATTGGTCTAAAACCCTTTAAAGTACATACACAGAAAAAAATATTTCCATACTTTTTTCAATTAAATCGGTTTGTTAAAAATTTTAAAAGCTGTCAATTAAAATTTAACTAAATCAATTAAATATTTGCTCAAAATCGGAACTTGCTTGACATTTTTTGATACTATCGCTCAAAATATAATGCTGTTGTTTTTTGTAATATTTATATATGTAGTTGTTTTTTTAAAAATGTGCATGTATTAGTTATAAATATGTTAAATCCTTTTAAATTAGATTTTATTTTCTCATTCGGTTTTTACTTCATAAAGCTAAATGATTTAATTTCATTTGTTTAAATGTGAATATTAATTTATTCTAAAACATTATCATAAAATTGATAATGCAATTTTTGAAGTCAAATTTTGTTTAATAAAATTGTAACCATTTTTTTAAACAAAACATGCTAGAAAAAAAAATTAAAAATTATTTTAAAAAAAAAATCCTATTGCTTAAACAAGAACGCTTATTTAAAAAAAAAAAAAATCAAAATTTTTTTTCCATACTCCCTATGTTTCAATAGAAAGAAAAATTAATTTATGTGTGAATTTGTTTATATAAGTTTAAGAAAATCTGCTAACTAAATGAGAATTTCATGCCAGTTGAAATTCAATGTTATTAAATTCAAGCTATAAAAAACATTTGGTATGGCAACAGCACTTTTATAAAAAACCGTTGGTCTGGCAACAAAACATTTGTTATGGCAACAAAAATTTTTTGTTTTTTGGGAGGATATACGATATTGATCAGTTTTTAATCAAATGAGTTATTATTTTATTGAAAAATAATTCAATTAAAGAGCTCTCAATTTCTTATTAAATTAGAAATTTTCGTTGTTGACAGAATTTCAGCAAATAAAGCTATTGAATCGGTGGCTTTCGTGGGCGTTGTGGTGTAATGGTTAGCGCGTTGGACTGTTACACAGATGGTCCCGGGTTCGATTCCCGGTGACGACAACATCAATTTAGAAAAGTAATATGTATGAGTTTTCTATCACTGTATCACTGCGCCCACCTTCGGTGTTCCATAGCACTTAACCCCACCGAAGTAAAATAATGAATCAGGGCCATGAAACAAAAAGCTTCAAGAAATTCGCCAACTCTACATCAGGTGGTGAGCAACATCTGTTCTAAGACTTATCATCTCGCGCAATTGCAGTGTTGCCATGTCTGAAGCCCTTCATCTTTCACCACCTTTCATTTCTTCACTATCCCCTTTCCAAAGAAAGCAAAACATTAATTAATAGGAAGAATTTCCTAAGTGTTGCTTCTCTTTAAAAAATGAATGAAAATTACTACATCGGTTACGATCATAATTTTTATAAAACCAAGGCTCTACCAGTCCATTAATTTTTGTACACTCAATAAAAAAGTCTTCAAAAATTACAGAAAAATTAAAATTAACTATAACCAGCCGTTAAGCGAATTTTAGCAAATCAAGTCAGTAATTATAATTAAAGTGGAAGTAGTAGAAAAAATTACTAAATTTTTTGTCGATTTGCTAAAATCATCCAATTTATTTTACAAAAAATGTGCATCAAGGTAGGCTAGTTGGTAGCGTGCGGGGGTCGTGGGTTCGATTCCCACCAGAGGAACTGGTCTGTTTTCGCTATAACGCGCCCAAAGCCATATTAGCTACTGCTCGGTTAGGGTAGTATTATATGATTATTAATTATTAAAATAAAATTTTACTAAAAATTTTTAATTTTGAATTCTTTAAATGTGAGATTAGAAAATTTTTATACAAGAAAATAAGCAAAACTTGTGGTTTGTTTTAGAAACTCAGGTTTAAATATCTTGCTAAATCAGGAACGAAAATTCGTAAAAACAAATATAATTTGTAAATAGAGAATAGGAAAAATTGCTAAAGCTATTTTTTTGCACTAATAACTATACATTGGGATATTATTTTTTTTAAAATATTTTATCTACTAACTGCTTTATTTGAGTGTACTGTTGGCATTTTCTGACATGATACGAAGGCGGTCCCAAAATTAGTCGACCTGACGTATAGATGGCGGCAGTATTTTAAAAAAATTACTGTGGCAAAAGTGACAATCTTATAAAAAATATGTTTTAAGTTATGATGTGAGCAAGATTATTCAAGTTCAAGATCATTTTTTTTTTGTTAAACAAAAAACCGTGCAATGTTTATTTATTAATTAAAAAAGTTTTCCATCCGCTAATTTAAAGCAGATTTTATCTACTGACAGGTCCTTACATGTTTCATTTCGCGTACACCGAAAATCTTCAGAGAACTAATGTAGAAGGGGTAGAAGAATTTTACCCAAATTTTGTAGGAAAAAGATCAACGCTTTACCCGTATTGTTTTATTTACCCTATGAGAAGTAAAAAACAAAATTGGAAGAATTGAACTTATTTAAATCAAATATAAAACATTTTTAACTAATAAAACATTGTTCGTGTATAGGCTAGAATCTCTAGTCAGAATACATTGTGTTGTTAGTGTTTATTAAATAAACAACAATACTTTCTGACTATGGTATTAGGAAAATAAGTCGGGAGTATGACCATTTTTATATTTTGTAACTTATTGTAAATTATTTTTAAATGAATTACAAATAAATGTTAAGGATTTTCAGTAAATAAATTAACTATAATTATAATTTTTGTACAAATTTTCTACTTTTTTTCAGTCTACTAATATTCAGCAAACATTTTGTTAACTTTTAGCAAGGATTTTTTAGTTAACTAAGTGTAAGGAAAACTTCTCCTGAATCTACTAAAATTACCTATCTACTAAATCACTAAAAGCACAGTCCTGAATAAAATTAAAATAAAAATAATCTATAGAGTTTTTGTTCTGATGATGGGAACCTAGAAAATTCCCGAAATAGATCTATCAACACATTCCTGAAAGGGTCAAAGAATAAATTTGAAAACAAAAACTCTATAGATTATTTGTTAGGATAATATCCTAATAAAGAAATATAGAGTATGGCCTCGAACTTGAATAATTTTCATTTTCATTACAAAATTATAGGTCGAAAAAAACATAATTTTTATTTTTAATAAAAATTATATTAAACTTGTTAAATACTTTATTTAAAATAAGGTATTGAACTTTAAAATCCATTTTCTAGTTTTAGGAAAACATCAGTTTAAAAGTTGTCATGTCGGATGAATTTTCATGATTTTCATGATTTTGACAATTTTTAAATGCCCATAACCTTTTCAAAAAAATTTTTAATTTTCTTCTGGAAAGACGGGTGAAATATTTTTGAATGTTTATTACGTCTGGCAAATTTAAAGTAAATCGGAAGTGATGTTGTAAAAAAAGTGTTCGGTCTGATATGAAATCCCTCTCATACATGTTTTGTGTTTGTTTGGAAACAAAGTATTTCCCGATATGTTAAAATCTATTTAAATTACTTAAAAATCCTTTTTTCAGTATATCTAATAAAAAAAAACCCTAAACCACCCATAAACATCATATAATGAATGATTTCATATGTTTTGGAATGATATGATATAGATGGTAACCAATGACATATGTCAAAAAAATTATATTTAACCCTTTGTCTTTTTTTACATGGCAGTAATGTACAGAGCCGGATAGCAATATAAAATCTTTCTGTAATTTGTACGACATCTATCCCTTTTGTATACATTTTCATATGTACCTTTTATTTCGTGATTTTTTTTTTTAATTAAAGCATTTTAATACTCACATTTTCTATACGTCATAATGTCAAAAATATTTTATTTTCATCTGTATTAATATATGCGGTAAATAGTGTCCATTCCTAATGAACTTCTATAGTAGGTACATATCGCTCTTTTGCTGCAAGAAGTCACAACTCAAAAAACATTATTTTTGAGTCAATGACGCAGAATTTTTCGTTATATCACGTATCATATTGTGTAAAAAAGTCGTATTGATATCTTGTATACTCACGTCTTGAGAGAAATTATGTCGTTACTTTTTTCTTCAGGGTGGGAGTAAACTGAAAACTTTAAACGCGTTTTCTACAAAATCAAAATTTTTGAGTTATGACGTTATTGCAGTAAATGAGCGATATATTAAATAATTATATTGTTCATGATGACATGACAATTTATATTTTTGGTGTTGTGGGTAAAAGAGAGTATAATTATATAGGGGGTATGAAAGAGTCTCAGCGCTATAGTAAAATATATAATTTATGTACACCCAAGTAAAAAAAATGTATGTAGGGCACCATCAAATTATATATAAATTAGATATGCGCTGTTATCGAATTTGATCCGAAAAATTATAACATATAATTGTATATAAAATACATGCCATTGTGACGAATTCGTTACAATTGAATTGAATTGATCTAATTCGATGCAATTAAATACAATTTTGTACAATTAGATAGAATTTCATCCGAATTTTCCTACCATACAAAGTTTTGTGAATCGAATTAGATATAAGCCGATCTTATTAGATAAAAGTTGATAAAAGAAGTTCAAAGATTTTCTCAACAATTATATCAAATTATATCTAATTTCATAAACTAATATATAAAGGGTCCGCCAACTAACGTTTTTTTTTTCAACTAGTGCTTATTTCGTGAATGGTAACACTTAGCTCATGTCTGATTTGACAGATAATTAGTTTTATCCTTTCGCTGAACGAATATGGTCCGTATGTTCGTTATCTTGTGAAAAATTTCGGAGACATCATTTAGACGAATTTTGCATAAAGACCTTGGTATGACGCCATACAAAGTCCAATTGGTTCAGGAGTTCAAAAAAACAAGTTATTTGGCGGACCCTTTATGACTAATACTATTTTTTAAAGTTTTGTAGAAACATGGTCTCATATGGACCATATATAATCATATCTGTATTCAATTAAAAAATATTCAAAACATTGCACCTCATTTATTTCTATATAATTTTGTATGGAACAATGCAAATAATTTAAAAAAACATGAAATTTTATATAATTATATGTACATGTATATTGAATCATATACATTTATGTTGAATTATATAACTATATATTGTAAGATACATTAAGTATATTATATAAATTCAAGTTATATAAAATTTATATTATCTAGATATATATTTACTTGTATGTTGCAGTTAAAATTAGATGCAATTAATCCAATTAAATATGTCGTTATATATGCCTAGACATTGCAAAATACTAATATATATTCAGATATTATACCATATTTAAGAAAAACACAATTTAATTTTATATAAAATTGTATATTTCCTATCCAGAGTCACATTAGAAATTTTGTCAATCAATCTTCTATTGAAAATAACTTGTTTCATTTTAAAATTTATTTTACCGGGATAGATATTAATTGTTTTATAGTAATTAAATGTGGCAAAATCCCAAAACTTATTTAACATTATTGTTTCCCTATCCGAATTTCATTCTTACCTAAGGGAATATTCAGGTGACAATATTCTTAGAATTTATGGATATATTTGTTATGTTACATCACAAACTCAATGAGAATTTTGTCTTCGTCTAGGGGCGTCATTCAACATTTCATTTGTATCACTACACTCAAATAAAAAAGTTAGTAAAGTCAGCAAAAAATTTTGCTGAGTCAGCAAAATTTTAGTCAGGAGGGTGCTTGCAAAAAAATGCTAATGTCAGCAAAATCTTTTGCTGAAAATCACCGAGCTGATTTTTAGCAACAAAATAAGTAGATTCAGCAAAAGTTTTGCTAAAACTTAGTAGAGTAGAAATTAAAAAAAACCTTGCTAAACATTAATAAAATTTTTGCTGAATATTAGTTGACTGAGAAAAAACTCTAAAAATTTGTAGAAAATTTTTACTTTAGTTAATTTATTTTGCTGAAAATCATAAAACATATTTTAAAATAATTTACAATACGTTACAAAATATAAAAATTTTCATACTCCCACATTGACGACATGAATTAATGTAATATCTGCAAATATATAGAAAACGGTGAAAACGCAAAATTTAAGTTGTTTCAATCCACAATTTTGTTTTATGTATGAAAAACAGATACAAAATCTTCCATGGTTGCTTTATTTATGTGTCTTACTAGAGTTGTACTTTTTAGTATAATTTTCTTCGTCACTACAACATCATGACATCTAATTCATTCTGTGTATAACTTTTAATCTGGTTGTCGTTCACACTATTGATGTGCTAATCAGCGCAATTTTTTTTACCAAATAAATTAGTAAAATATTAGTAAAATATTAGTAAAGCGTTAGTTCAAACCAGTTAAGTGCTGACTAAATATAACTAAAATTTTAGTTTAAAAACATAATTTAGCAAAAATTTGCTGAAAAATAGTATACCTGATTTGTATTTGTATTTATTTAAACTTTGCATTTCTAATACAACAAGAAATAATATCTTATAAATTAAAGTATTAGAATCAATTTACAAGAGGTTTTACTAACTTTTCTACTAACTTATTTTTTTGAGTGTAGCTTTTGTCAATGTAAAAATTAAATCCCATAAAATCTTTATTAATTTTTTCAAATCTTCTTTTCTCAAACAATTTAGGTCTTAGGGTAATTTCAAGAGAATTTTATGAATGAATTTAAATTTCCAAATGGAAAATAATTTAAAAGGATAAATAACGTTGAAGTAAAACCCGTATATCGGATTTTAATGAAGTTTCTAATACAAAAACCGGATACAGCTATAACTGATTTTGTATATGTTTGCATTAGTTCAGATATAATTTTATACTATTATATAAAAGCTGATTAAATTATATCACGCCATTATTCAGATGTAATTTAATCTGATAGTATTAGATTATAACTAAACCAATGCAAATTTACATAATTATAAGGGTCCATTTCACTAATAAAACTGTATAAAGACACATATTAAATTACGTATGCTTATATAAAGCATCATATAATTTTTTTTTAATCGGGTGTATATAAGACAATATAAAATATTGTATGTATAGCAAACATACACCCAAATAAATATTTTTAAAACACAAAGATATACAATTAGTTGGAAATATGTATGCTTTAACATATTTGTTTAAATGATTATATACATTTATACACTGAAACATTTAATTGTATAAAATTATATCTGAATATATATTAACTTTTTACATGGATATACAATTATACTGACTAATACTTTGATGTGGACTATCTCAAAATTCACACATAATCTTATTAGTTTTAATAGAAATTATAAGTTACAACCCGATTAAAAAAAATTAATATGACGCAACAAAGAAATGTATCAAATTGATATAGCCTTATATCTAATTGAAATACAATTTGATCCGAAAAATGGTGGATCGTATTGTTAACAAATGGATTATATTACACTGCGTTTGATATAATTTGATACGATTCAATCCAATGAAAATAAATTTGTTAAATTTAATACAGGGAACTAGATATAATGGTCCGATCATTAAGAACAAAATTTCAAACTAAATCAATAAGGTCGTTTTAAAAAAACGATTGTTACCTTCAATATTTTAAATTCCTAAATAAATTTCTGAGCACACTTCTTTTTCTTAAAAATTTTTTTTTTGTCTGTGTAAAATGAGTATTCAAAAATTGATTTTAAAATGTATCTGGCGAAATGCGTACATTAGCAAAGTACTTAGAAAAATTGTTTCGCGTTAATTAATTGTAACACGATTTACGGTAAAATATTTCTAACGTTTTTTTTGATCGATTTAGTTTGTTTTAAAAATTTAAAAAAAATCCGCGAAAACATATAATGTAATGTTGTGAATATTTGCAAACAAATATAGTTTTATTACACTTTAAATCGAAGTTTATATTGCGAATATCGGGTAGACAAACGCTAACGATTTGCCAATTGCATATTTACCTATATCGTCAATTAAAATTCAAAAGGGCGTCACAAAAAAGTTTCCAAAACCGCTTTTATTGGTGATTATGATTCATTTGAGTAAACTGCGTTTCCTGCACATCATTGTGGACTTCCGCGATAAAAATAGCAATTTTATAAATAAAGTTTGAATCTTATATGTTTTTGTTGTCGCGCATTTTCTTGGTTGAGTATGAAGCACTGCATCGAACTATATTTCTCCACAAAATTGTTTGGTTCTATAACTAAAACGATCAGTTTTATTAAAGATATTGTTAAAATATCTGTGGACTTCCCTTTGCATTTTAGATGACGATATAATTATATTATTATTTCGAAAACTATGTTCAGCACCACTTCCGTTATTAACATACAAAATTTATTTAAATTCAGACCAGTAAAAATTTACTAATTTCGAATATTAATAAAAGTGATTTAAAAGGTCTATCTACTCATGTTGATTAATTTCAAATAAAAATTCAGACCTATCTAGTATAACGCCGCTAATATTACGAATTATTAAGAAAAAATTACATTCACAAGCAATTTTTAATTAATACTGCAGAAGGTGGATTTGCAAATATTTTTATTTGAACAAATTATACAGGGTTTTCACTCTCCTGAACACTTGTATAGAAGTAGATAGCTACGTTTGAATAAAATACAACGATTTTATTTTATTTAAGCAATGACGTCATAATTTAAATAAATATTGACTAAAATCATTGTATGAAAAAATTATATGGAAAACGTCGATATAACTTTACATTTTCACTTATAACTTTTGAGTACGTCAACAGATTATGATAATTTTTAATACCAGATAGTACATGATATCAACAAACAACTTGGCCTAAAACTAGAGTCCCGTCCTCTATACTGGCGAAGTAATACGCATTTCAAAAGACAGACCTAAATATGAGTTAACACAATTTCGATTAGTTACAAATATACAGTGGAATCGAGGGTATAAAAAGTATAGTTTAAATTTAAACAAATATCAATTAACCAAATTACGCACGTCTATTTTGAAGAGCTTATAACTTTTGATAGGAAGGCGATATAGCGACGCATTAATAAGAATATTTATTATTTATTAATAATCATATAATTACATATTAGATCCCACTATCCTCACTATGGCTTTTGCTTTGTTGTAGCGAAAACAGACCAGTGACACTGGTAGGAATCGAACCCGCACTAATCAGATAGCACGCTACCAACTAGCGTTGATTACCTTTTTGTTTGTAAACCCCGTAACAAACAAAAAACTTATTCAGCACCGTGTTTAAAGAAGTACGGACCAATGATTACACCAGCCCATAAAGCACACCAAACACTCTCTTTTTCTGGATGTAACGGTGTCTCAACATACACTTGAGGATTATCATCACTCTAAATACTTCAGTATTGTTTATTGACGTATCCAATTAACCAAAAGTGAGCTTCATCGCCAAACCAACCTCGCATAATTTGTGTGCGATACGTATTTCGACCAGAACCATGATTTTCAAAATAAATTTGCAGGCGTCAGTCTATTCATGTTGAAATGCCAAACCAAACTAAACAAATCACTTGACAGCTGACAAAATGGCCGCCAGTTAAAAAATGTTGCCAACTTAAAGTTTTATACCTGTATAAAAAACACCCTTTATTTTAGTAAGAATGAAAAGAATTCATACATTGAAAACTAATCCCTTTAGAATTTCAGTATATTTTCAGTAAACTCGACTATTTTATGTGACAATAGTAAGTAGATTGTTTCTTTTTGATAACTTGAAAAAGCACATGATTGTACTATGCAATCAAAATATAATAAAGGAAAAATGAATAAAACTTTAATATTTAACTTTTTATTTTTTAACATATTTTGTTTTGCTATTTTGCCATTTCTTGTGTAATTTTTAATGGTTTTTACTAAGCAGTAGTTTTTGCGCATACATTTCATGCTGTGACTAATAAAGTGTTGTTTTTGTTTGTTTTTCATTTCTTTAAAATATATAGACACCAAAGGTCTGCGTGAATGTTTTCCAAAACATTCTCTTGTGGTATACTCATGCTATTTTTGACGATTTTAAATACTAAAACTAGCAAAAGAAATAGCCTATTCTGCTTAAAAAATGCAAACTTTTTTCATAGGTAACTAAAAATTTTTCGATGTTTTCAAAATGTAACAGGTTTTTTATTATCGAAGCAAATTGTAAAAAAAAATGTTTTGCGAATGTTTCATAAGACATTCATGCAGGTCTTTGATACACACACTCATGTGTGTAAACTTTTTCAATTTTCTATAACTTGAATTGAAATAATTTTGGATATAATAAACAAAACATGAGAACATAAAAAACAGACACCAATTTTTTAATTTTTTTTTTTTTTTTTTGGTAAACAAAATAATTTAAATTTATGTGGTTAAATTGTTATAAAACTTTAAATAAATGAAAAAAAAAAAAACTAACAAATCGGTAAATTGTAGTAAAGTGTTTACAGTTTTATTAGTTTTTTTGTTTTTATATACATCGAGATTTTTTTATCCTATTTTTAATTTATCACGAGCTTTAAACCTCCATATATTTACAAAAATAGCGCAAATCAAACATATTAGCTAGGTTGATACTAGTATTTCGATCTGACTAAAGATCTCATCAGAACCCGAAGTTTTAGAAAAGCTAGAGCCTCCACAATAGGCAGAACTTTAATAAAAAACCTATTAATCATCAACTCTGCTCCAACCTTGTCTTCTTAGTAATGAAATACGTGGTTAAGGTTTTTTCCAAACAAGCATCATGACGTTACTAAACTTTGAAGACCAAAAATGTTCTATTTTAGTAAAAAAATTTCAGTTTTTACTCTGGACCAAGTAATGTTTTTTACAGTCTTATTATATTAGATTTTTGTTTTATATACATCGAGATTATTTTGAAATCGTAGTGAGGTTCAAACCCACAGACCTACATCAGCCTATGGGTAGTAGCATCACCTCTTAGCGAATTGAGCCACGGTCGACACAGCGATGAGTGTAATAAACTGAAGTTTTGTCAATCATTTGTCAGCATTCATAATGTATTGTTTTAATCAGAAGAGACAGAATTAACGAATACCTATTAACAATTTATTTTCATTCAAGTTGAAAATAAATTGTTAACAACTCTTTAACAATTTATTTTCAACTTGAATGCTTCCTTTTTTCAATTATATTGTTATCTCCTTTTCTCAAGTAATTATCACATTCAATAATTGAATACCAAGTGTATGTTAGATATAGAGTTGCCGCTGGGCAAATATTTCAATTGTTTCCAGTGTAAAGTGTTTGTAACCGTCATATAATGACAATCGTAATTAATTTTATTATAATTAATTAAAATTATAATAAAATTATAATAAAATTATAATAAAATTATAATAAAATTAATAATAATTAATTATAATAAAATTAATTACGATTGTCATTATATGACGGTTACAAACACTTTACCCTGGAAACAATTGAAATATGTGCCCAGCGGCAACTCTATATCTAACATACACTTGTTATCCATGTATTGAATGTGATAATTACTTGAGAAAAGGAGATAACAATAGAATTGAAAAGAGGAAGCATTCAAGTTGAAAATAAATTGTTAATAGGTATTAGTTAATTCTGTCTCTTCTGATTAAAACAATACATTATGAATGCTGTGATTGACAAAACTTCAGTTTATTACACTCATCGCTGTGTCGACCGTGGCTCAATTCGCTAAGAGGTGATGCTACTACCCATAGGCTGATGTAGGGCTGTGGGTTTGAACCTCACTACGACTTCAAAATAATCTCGATGTATATAAAAACAAAAATCTAATATAATAAGACTGTAAAAAACATTACTTGGTCCAGAGTAAAAACTGAATTTTTTTTACTAAAATAATAGTAATTACTAAAGAATTTTCTTAGTAAGATTTTTTTTTTAAATGACGCAAAAAAAAAATAGAAAAGTTAATACAACGTCAAACGTATTTTTCAGAAAATTTTTTGATGTTTTCGGCTAAAATTTTAATAATACTTGTTCAGCATTTAACTGTTTTGAACTAATATTTTACTAATGTGTTACTAATTAATTTTGTTAAAAAACAAATTCCTAATAAGCACATTAAAAGTCTAGACGACAACCAGCTTAAACGATTAAATGTGTATTTTTAAACTAAATGATTAATGTAGTGTGGTCAAATTGCAAACAAATATACGTACAAGTAGACAGAATAAAGCGAAAGACAAGGACACACATCTTAATTAATTTTGTAAGTAATTGTTAAAAAAGGATTGTATATTTCATATTTTGTTATTTCGTTTACGTTTCTAGAAAGATGCCATCACTTAGACAACCATTGGTGCAAGTAGTTGAAAGATAATTTGTGTATGTTATATATAATTATTTCAGCAAATAAATTAACTAACGTATACTTCTTCTACACATTTTTTTAGTTCTTTTCAGTCTACTAATATTCAGCAATAATTTTATTAAATTTTAACAAGGATTTTTTTAATTTTGAATCAATCAAGTGTTAGCAAAACTTTTGCTCAATGTTCTAATGTTGTTACTAAAGTCAGGTCGCTAATTTTCAGCATTAGCAATTTGCAAACATTTTGTTGCAAGCACCTTCCTGATTAAAATTTAGCTGACTCAGCAAGTACAGTTTTCTAATATAAGTTGAGTGCAGTGTAAAAGTACAGTTTTCTACGATTAGTGTAGGAGTAAAGTTTTCTACTATAAGTTGAGTAAATTTAACCAGAAATTAATTAGAGTGTATAATTATCGTTAAGTTATTAATTTGTAGTTTTTTTATTAAAAGTTTTTCTGTTTAAATGCATTTTTATTCATTTGATAAATGATCGAATAATGACTTAAAATAACACTCAGGTGATTTAGAAAGGTCCGTTTTTCATACAGTTTGTTGGCAAACTACATAAGTCAACGTGATTTACAAAATTCAAAACTAACAAATAACCCTCTTTAAATGCAAATAAAAACAAATTTTTTTTATAGTATTCTGTTTACGATTTGATTTTCAAAAAAAAAAAAAATCACGCAACAACTTTATTTGTTATTAATCATATCTCTAAGTTCTAAACAGCCTTGCCAGTTTTCTGCCCAACCAGGAGCTGTAGTTTTACAATTGTTATACCATCTGGTAATATTAGTATATTTACTAAAATCGATGTTAGTAGCTTCGAAAGAACTAATGGAGGCCAATAAAGCAAAATCGGCTATTGTTAATGAGTCGCCAGCAGCATATTGATTTTTTTCCAAAAATATATTTAAAAGCTCCAAAGCACTGTCAACTTTTTTATACTTTTCCGGATCAGCAGGAAGATTTTCTTTAAATTGTGGCAAAATGTAATTAATATAGCTTGTATACAAATCCATAATCAAAATATAGACGTTGATTTACTAAAGCTTGCTTTTGGGGACATTTGGGATATAGAGAATCATCTTTGCCATACTTCTCAGCCAAATAAACCAGAATTGCACGAGATTCATATACAGAGAATCCATTATCGACCAAAGTGGGTATGGTATGTTGGGGATTAATTTTTAAAAATTCGGGTTTTAAATGATCACCATTCTTCATATTCATTAATATTTTATTTAGTTCAATTCCCAAAGCTTTAGCAGTCATTAAAACTGAACGACAGGGTGGGGGATCGGGGCACATAATAAAAATCCATGGTAACTAGAAAAGAAAACATGTTTCGGTTTATTAATTGATATCTTACTTGTAAATCTAAATAATATAAAAAATAAGTGCGTTAAGCAGAATGAAAGCATTTAATTTCGATTCATCATGATTCAGCGAAAAAACTGAACACAAACTGAACACACATTTGTGCCATAATTTGGCAATTTTTAAAATTGAAATTAATTCTCTTTTTTTACTTACTCTTAGATTTGCGTTGTGAACGTTACAAAACCAAATGTACGACTGTTTATCTAATACAGAATTTTTTAATGTTTTAACTATTTGTTAGCAGTCGTTTGGTTTATTCGGCGTTGAAAAATTGATAATAATAAAATTAAAAGTTATGAGAGCAATCTAATCGAACGTTTGCACAGTGGGATGTATCACAAAATTTTTCGATATCAAATACAACAAGAGCATAATCTTACACTGAGCCAAAAATCGTAAGTGAAATCAACATAATATTTATTTTTAAAACAACAATTATTTTATTTTTTATTTTTAAAGAGAAGCAACATTCAGGAAATTCTTCCAATTAATTAATGTGTTGCTTTCTTTGGAAAGGGGATAGTGGAGAGATGAAAGGTGGTGAAATATGAAGGGCTTCACTCAATGACAACACTCTAATTGCGAAAGAGAAGTCTAAGAACAGTTGTTGGTCGCCACCTGATATAAAGTTGGCGAATTTATTAAAGGTTTTTGTTTCATAGCCCTAATTCATTATTTTTCTTCGGTGGGGTTAAGTGCTATGGCAACACCGAAGGTGGGCGCAGCGATACATATAAGTGATAGAAAACTCCTACATATTAATTTTCTAAATTGATGTTGTCGTCACCGGGAATCGAACCCGGGACCATCTGTGTAACAGTCCAACGCGCTAACCATTACACCACAACGCCCACAATTTTTTTATATTTCAATAACAAAATTCCATTGTTTATTCCAGGAAAATTTACTAAAACAACAGTAAAGTTAATTTGATTAAAATATGTTAATTTGATAAAGTTTTATAGCTGCAGACAATAATTTGGCGTGCTTACAGTATGGTGACGTCATTATTGGTGTAAGGATCGTTTAAAGTATAACTGTGGTCTACAAATGCTCAAAATATATAATTTAACATTAAAGTGTTATTACCAGGGCAACCAGAAATATTCTGCATCCTGTTTATTTGTGCATTTCAGAGCAATTGACAAATTCTAGCATCGATTTGTTAGAGCATATTTTTCTATGTTTTGATCTTAAGAGCATATTTTTGATAGAAAAATATTATTTTTGAGACTATTGTTGTACTTTTTAGAACAAAAACTAATTTTATGAGCAAAGTTTTCTTGTTTTTTTTTAATTTTTCCATTACTTTATTTTATCGAAAAATTTATTTTCAAAAAAATTTTAAATTTTGTATTCTATATATTCTGGGGATTGCAAATCGATTTTGGAAATTCAATAAGTTTTGGAAATTTGAGTTCCATGTGTGAAGGTTTTTTAATCTCTTATCTCCTTTTTTGTTATCAACTGAAATAAATTTCACAAAATTTACTTCAAATTTAATGAAACATATATTTACGGATATGAATTCTAAGAAAAATGTAAGAGCATATTTGTTAAATTTTAAAAGCATATTTTTCATTTTTTTTTGGGGAATTTTGTAAGGGCATAAAATTGATTTTTTAAGCATATTTCTGGTTGTCCTGGTTATTACTAAATAATTTAAAATTTGTGACTTAAGCCACATTCACAATAGATAGCAAAATACGTGTTTTACCAAAACACGTATTTAAGATCTATATTCTATTCCAACAGTTATTTATTCTATTCCACTTGCTGTGGCAAAACACGTGTTTTGCAGTCTATTCTGAATGCAGTATTAAAGTGAAATATTTAGTGCACATTCAAATTTAATTTTAGTGAATTTATGAAATCATGATAATTATAGTCTTTTATCTTGAGGCAAACTACTTACATAAATATTTGTACACAATTTAAAATGTAATTTAATTATCAGCTTATATATTAAATAAATTGACGTGTTTTGATTTGATGATTGAGATTGTTATATTAAAATTTTTAATTTCATTAATTTTTATATTATATTTTCAAATATTTTTTATATGAAAATGAAAATTTATTCAAGTTCAAGGCCATACTCTATATTTCTTTATTTGGATATTGTCCTAACAAATAATCTATAGAGTTTTTTGTTTTCAAATTTATTATTTGACTACCTTCAAGAATTTGTTGATGGTTTCATTTCGGGCATTTTCTAGGTCCCCATCATCAGAACAAGTTTAGAAAGCAGTGGCTACCTCATTCACAAACTCAAACACTTATATATCTCATTTGTTAAAACAAATGAGAATTAAATTGAGAATGAAAATAAAATTTCCACTAACAATTAAAAAATTGAAAACATTTGATTTTGTATACACTCTGCACTTGACAAAGATAATATATACATTTTTCGTTTATATTCCACCTTTGTTACTTTTATTTAAAAAAAAAAAAAATTATTTTATTTAAAAAATTTTATTTATATTACACTGAACCAAAGGTCGTAAATAAAATCAACATAAAGTTTTTGATAAATTTTGACAGTTTTTTATAAAATTTTTAGTTTAATCGACCTTTTTTTCTAATTATATTTAAATATTGTATTAGATTATTCTAATTTCGGCTTTCAAGGTCATATATTTTTCTAAATGTAAATAAAAGATTAATTTATTTCATTTTTTCTTCCAAAGTTTCTCTGCGATTTTTCCAGCTCCATCAGGTATAATATTTGTTAAATCTGGCAACGTTATGAAAATGAAATTTTATTTTAACATAATTGTTGTTAAAATATTATTCAAATTGGTGTAAAACAGCTGTAGAAAATAAATTTGCGTGCTTTTAGTCTCGTGGTGTCAGTAATTATTTCAGCGTGTGAGAGCCATTTGTAAAAGTTAAATTTACCAGAATATTAAATAATAAAAGTTTTCAAAATAAATCAATTGATGCAATAATACAGCAGACACAACAACGTATAAAATATACGGCTTGTTTTTACAATACGTGTGGCACAAAAAACGAATACGTAAGGAAATGAGTTTTTATAATTCGTTCGTCTGACTTACGTTTGAGTACGTTAAGCTTTATAGTAGTGCAAACAGTAGAGATTGCCATGATTTTCTTTTTCTGTTTTTGTAAGCTTTTTTCATATACAAATAACTCATTTTTCGTTGGTAGATGGCAACCCAACACTGTAAAGAAATATAAACAAAAACAGCTGATTTTTTTTTTATTTTGTTTAAAAACAATAAAAGTGGTGGTAAAATATAATTTGTATTAAAAAAAAAAAAACAAAAACATTTACAAATAAAAATGAAAATAAAATGATTATTCTTTTTTTTATTAAATTTTTTTGTTAAAAAGTATATTTTTTTTTAATATTAAATTGTGTTGCCTTTTTTTTTTGACGAATACTTTTTTGTGAAGGTCTGTTTTTGACGTTTGTGACGTTTCAAATCGCAATGTGGAAACCAAAAAAAAAAAGAGACGAAAACGACAACTCTTACGTTTTCACTCAATTCAAAGTGACATTTGCGATACAGAATCCCAAAATGAATTTCTTCACTCATTTAAACGAATTTTTGAGTGACACGTCTTACAAAAACAGACCGATAATTCCAACACCCAAAACCAAAATCATAGCACGAAAGAAAATTATTTTTACAGTATAGCATTTATTCATGGCTAAGGATTATGTAGGACAATCGACAATTATCGTCTACTTTTCAAAGTTAAATTGCAACCATATTACATACAAATTTTATAAAAATGTTAACAATTTTGGCAACAAACAACAATTTTTTCGTTTTTTAAATTTATTTTCATTGGGATAAACATTAATTGCATTTATAGTAATTAAATGTGCTAAAGTCCCAAAACTTATTAACAAATTGTAAAAACAATCTGCTGTTTCGATTGATTAGTGAAACGTGTTTGTGAGTAACATCGTAAAAGCGATAGCAATTTAGGTATCAATTTGAACAAAACGATATCGTTTTTCTTAGAGAATCTGTCCCTTGAGTTGACAGATAACAACTTTTTTCACCGGGATGTAAAAATTAAGATAAATTGTGAATGTTTAACTGAAAATTGATCTGAATACGTAATTTTGCCATTTATTTTATATATGATAAACGCAAAAATAATTAATAAGCATAAAAATTACAATAAAAAGTTCATTAAAAGGAAAAAAAAAAAATATTTGGTAAAATTCAACTCACTCACATTCACTCACACAAAAATTTAAACTCACGCACACTCACTCACGAAGAAATGTTGTATACTCGCACTAACTTATGTTCACGTGTGTAAAATTAGGTTTAACTCACACTCACTCGTGATCACATGTTTCACGCAAAATCTAATCACGTGCCCAGCTCTAGTTGCCACTACCTTTATCAAACCAAATAATAATAAGTAAAAAAAAAGCAATATTTAATATGTTTTGATCCTTTCGAGTTACGATATACCATTTCAGCTAACGATATACTGTTATTTATTATTAGTTATACAAATAATCAAATTTACCAATTTGTTTACCAAATTACAAAAAACCACAATTTTATTTTTTCAATGACACTCATAAATGGTACATAGGTTCTACTTCGCACCTATCAAACTTTCGCATCTCAATTCCTCGGCTATGATTGGGCGAATGAATATCTATCTTTTCATGCGTGGTGAATTTTTTGGAGTTAATTTTTAAATTTTAATGGGTTGCGAATTTATTTGAATCCTGAATTTGTTAACACGCAATTTTAAAATATCAGTTTTATTTAACACTTAAACATTTTCTTAATCCGCACACAACTTCCCAGTTTTCATCCCAACCAGGAACAGTAGCCTTGCAATGGTTATACCAACGTATAATATTATCATATTTACTCAAGTCGATATTTATAACATCAAAAGTACTGATAGAGGCCAACAAAGCTATATCGGCAATGGTCAATGTATCACCAGCAGCATATTGATTTCCATCTAAGAATGTATTTAAAAACTCCAAATTTATTTCCACTTTCTTAACAATTCCGGGTCAGCAGGAAGTGTTGCTTAAATTGTGGATAAAAATAGTTGGCAAAACTTTCATTCAAATTTCCCATATCAAAGTATAAAAGTTGGTTAACAACCGCTTGCTTTTTAGGACATTTTGGATATAGAGAATCGTGCTTTACCATATTTCTCCACTAAATAGATCATTATAGCACGAGATTCCCATACAGAAAAGCCATCATCAACCAAAGTGGGTATAGTATGTTTGGGGATTAATTTTTACGAATTCAGGTTTTAATTGTTCAACCTTCAAGAGAATTCACAACTTTTTATTCAATTCAATACCCAATGCTTTAGCAGTCATTAAAAGTCATGAAGTGGGTAAATAATAAAATTCCATAGTAGCTAGAAATAAACAAAAAAAAATTTTATTTATATAAGAATTAAAATATTTTTACTATAATCTAAAACGAAAATTGTACAATTGCTACATGACAGTTGTTTGTGTAGTAATCAGTAGTTGTTTTAACTGCAATTACAGTTGTTTTTCTACGAATAATAAAAAACAACAGTTACTGAAAAAACTGAAGAAAATATACTGTATATATTTTGCAGTTGTTTGATTCATTAATTTTAATAAACAAAACAACCATCATTAATTTTAAATAACAAAACAGTAATTTTGCAGCAAACAGTTAATTTTTATTGGTTATTTAAAATATACCATTCGTACAAAATAATTTCAATTACGCAAATTACCGATTCAATAACTTTAATTGCTGAAATTCCGTCAACAACGAAAATTGAAAATTCAATTAGAAATTGATAGCTCTATTAATTGCATTACTTTTCAATTAAATATAACTCATTTGATTAAAAGTGATCAAAATCGTATCCACTGATGCATTTTGAGTTTTTTTGTTTTGGGCCAAATTGACAATTTAAAAGGGCCAAAATACCATTGATAGGGCCACAGGAATGATAAAGTCAGTACTATAGTACTTTTTTGGTACTATTTGATCCGGAAAAGTACCGTGGTACTCCTTTGACTCTTTTTGTACTATTTACAATCTAAATAAAAATTAAAAATTGAGTTTGAATTTGAATTTAATAACGTCTTTTTCACACAAT